>CM054182.1:57460878-57678378 GCA_028829895.1 Sinotaia quadrata
ATCAACAATAGAGATATTGCAGACAAACAAATAAAATGTGGAATCTTTCAACCTCTGTTCTGTATTGCCCTAAATCCTCTTAGGCTATCCCCCCAAAAAAACAAAACAAACAGGATTAGCATACAAAATGAAAACTGGACATGTTTCAGCCATTTCTTGTAAATGGACAATCTAAACTATACCGTGAACACGAACGTGACATCACTTCGTTGAGCAATACGGGCAAGATCTGTAGAGAAGACATTAACTTGAAATTCGGCCTTGAGCAATACGGGCAAGATCTGTAGAGAAGACATTAACTTGAAATTCGGCCTTGAGCAATACGGGCAAGATCTGTAGAGAAGACATTAACTTGAAATTCGGCCTTGAGAAATGAGGAAGAATTATCATCCAGAAAGGCAGGATCAAAACAACAGAAAGCCTAAAAAAAATCAACGATGTTTCAGTGGAAAGGGGATATAAATACTTGGGGATACTACAACATTAAGAAAATATGCAGAGTGAAGTCCAAAGTTTAGAGAGAGTATGAAAAACGGGTTATCAAGTCCAAGCTAAATGAGCTGAGAAAATACAAGCCCTTAAATGCATAGCAGTACATGTAATCAGCTACACTGGAGGATCATAGGGTAAGCAACAAACGAAATAACAAGTAAACTACTCACAATACATAAAGCTTTACACCCAAAAGCAGACCTAGAGAGGAGGATATATGTATCTCGGAAAATGGGAGGCCGCGGTCTCAAGAAAATCTAAGATGTCATTGATGGAGAAATTGTGGACTACATCTGGAATAACAACAAAATTGATCCACTGATGGAAGCTGTAAAGATGAGTGGATTATACCCAACCCCATAAACAGACAAAGAAACATGGAGGACAAAACAGAAACAGGCATTAGCAAGTACTTGGAGCCTAAAGCTTCTCCATTGCCTGTATGCACGACAAGCTGATGAAACATCAACCAAACAATCAACATACAGATGGTTGAAAGAGGTAGGATTTTAAGCAGAAGCAGAAGCGCTCATAACAGCTGCACAAGATCAAGCACTAAACACGAAATCACACTAAACAAAAATCCCGAAAATCTCTGTAAAATACACCCACTGATGGTTATGATTATTATTAAATTTTAATTAATAATTCATAACTAAATACAAGTGGCGGGAATCTTAATACATAATTAATACATAACCTAAGATAGCAGCACTAAGCAAACAGAAGTATGTATAGCAGCAAATAGAAATATCGATAGAGTGGATAAAGCACGAGAAGATTAATTTAATCGCTCCTAAGCCTGTCAGTTTGCATTATCTGTTAAAATCAAAGGTGTAAGCTCTTCATTCCGGTATGATTTTCTAATGGCTAGTACAAACGACACTTACACAAATAGTTATTGACGAATGAAGTGAGTGCAGGTATTATTTGTATGATTTTCTGATGTCCGCTACAAACGACACTTACACAAATAGTTATTGACGAATGAAGTGAGGACATGTATTCTTTGTTTCAAAGAAACAGTTTTTTCTTTGATGCAATATACAGATAAAATTCAAATGTTAACACAATACACCATGACACCTAGCATCTTACATTTATTATGGGTTGTATGTACACCAAGGCACCCATCATTTATTATGGGTTGTCTGTACACCATGACACCCAGTATCTTATATTTATTATGGGTTGTATGTACACCATGGCACCCAGCATTTATTATGGGTTGTATCTACACCATGCCACCCAGCATTTATTATGGGTTGTATGTACACCATAACACCCAATATCTTATATTTATTATGGGTTGTATGTACACTATGGCACCCAGCATTTATTATGAGTTGTATGTACACCATGGCACCCTGCATTTATTATGGGTTGTATGTACACCATAACACCCAGTATCTTATATTTATTATGGGTTGTATATACACTGGAACCCTAGAAACTATTACTTTAAATTACGAGACAATAAAGACAAAAATAAAATATGTAAGTGTTGTCCAGTGTTGTCCAGTGTTGACTATATTTTATTGAAAATAATAAGCAAACGACTCCTTTTCGAATGTTCGGCATCACTGATGTTATAATGTCAAACTACTTTCATTTGGTTACAATTTTTTGTGCAAAACTAATTCAAACCCTTGAATTTTCACTAAACAAAATTTGAAATGAACAAAAGCAAATCAATGCCGTACGCGGTAGAGACCAAAGATGACAAATGTGGCAAAAATTATAAACCAGGGCTATGAGCTAAAGAAAAAACTGAAAACGAACGAAAATAAGCAGCTGAAACATTTCAGCTTATATCAATCAGTAGACAGTAATGAAGAAACCATTATCGCTAAAAGGCAGAGTATTTCAAAGTTTTGTTGTTGTTTTTTCCTGATGAGGCGTCACGCTACTTACTATATGTGGTCACCACCACCACCATTTGTTGTCTAAAAAGACGGGTGTACAAGGTTGAGGTTACAGCAGAATCTGTGTGAGTGAAGTTTCTTCTGATTTTGTTTCCGCCTATATATATAACTAGACGGGCGTTTCCATGGTCATGAGGTCTTGGGTAAAAGAATTCTGCGATTGCCACCATCTGTATAAAGTCACGTTCAAGCCTGAGGGTGCGGTATTATTACAAACATTCATTCATAAGGCTCGCGTCAAGGAAGTGTTCCCAGCGTCATATATTTTCTTCCCTTTGAATATTACTTCCCTTTTATTTCCGTTATATATGTGCATCAACAGCACTGTACGTTTTTTAAAAAAAAAGTATTTAAAGAAACACTTCCAGAAGATCGAAGTGTACTTTTTTTTTAAAGAGAAGAAGGAATTTTCATATAGATTTGGCTTCCTGTATTTCTAATTTCTACGCATTTTATCCTCTTGCCTTTATATTTTCAGATTTGTTACGAATATCGCATATGAAAATTGGTTATAATAAATATTTGAAATAAAATTATTGAAATAAAAGCAAGCAAAATTAAAAAGGAAAATTGTTCACAGAAATTGTTTTAAGGATAATTAATCATATCCTGCATTTGTCATCATAGACTGAAAACTAATCGAACCGCTTATTTACATACTAGTAAATAAATATATTTACTATGGAACCTGTGCAAGTTATTTATTACATTTTTCATGTCGATTTCACTTAATTAATGACAAGTTGTGTTTTTCAAATTGTCTTCTAGTACTGCATTCATTATGGCATTGAATTACAACGCTGCAGATTATTACGACACGCCTAAAATAAAACAAAAATTCGGTTTATAAAATAGTGACTACCAAAGGCTGTTCCCAACACTTTCATTGCAAGTACAGTTTGCACTGAAGATACCTTGGACACTGATGTCTTTCACGATCTTTGCCCGATCCTTTGGCATTTCACAGCAGCTTACTTTGCAAGTCGACCAGTGTGTCGACCACATATGATAGTGTTCTAGTCCGGAGTAAGTTTTGGTTGATCACTTAAGTTTCACTTGGTACCGAAAGGTGTAACAAGCAATAGCTGTTTGGGGACCAGGAAAGCATGTGTGCTCGCTTGAAATGTGCGCAGTGGTGAAAGTACATATTGAAGAAAGGCTGAAAGAAAGAAAGAAAGAAAGAAAGAAAGAAAGACGCATTTTTCAAGGATCACATGACTTCATCATAATTATTTTAGCCTTATGCAGCTTTCATAACGCTAAAATGTCTGTATGGTCAGGTTCATTCGGACCACTAACAATGTAATGTCCCTTTATGGGTAAATTAATCAGTTATTGCCATATTCTCTCTCTATATATGGTTACATAAAGCTATCATTGCCTCTATATATACGATTGCAGTAGTCTTTGACTGCTAGATATTCTATGTGTGTGTGCGTGCGTGCGTGTACATTAAGCTATGATTGTCAATATTTATTAAGCTATGATTGCCAGGCATTTTCTTTGTATGGATATATTAAGCTATGAGTGATAATTACAACAATCAGAAATAATTTTAACTCTTATGGTTACTGATCTGTCCACCTGCAAGTAATTACATCTGTGGTTGTTATTTGGAATTCGAACAGTTCAGTCAAAGAACAAATATTAATTTTTCAGAATATTGAGATTTATATTTAATTGTTCGTTTGTTGCGTGAACAAATACTCAGACTCAGTATGCAACATTTTAAATTATTCCTCTGAAAATGACATTAGGTGTATTTAACTTTTAAGCATATTCGTTAACAAAAATAACTTCAGGTGCTAACATCCAACGAATATATTTACATGTATATTCTCTGCACATTCTCTTTTAGTATACACACATATTTTGCTGGATTGGCAGAATGAGGTCAAATATTATTATGATTTTGTTTTGATTCTCGTCTTATTATTTTATCTTCTCTTGCAGGAGTAAATAATCATGTGAAGTATCATTTAAGGGCCAAAAAAGTCAAAGTACTAAGTTAATACAGATTCTACAGAACAGTTAGCCATTATTCTAATAATTTAATACAATTTAGCACAGAGATAACCTGAATTTAGAACTGTTCAAAATATACCTCAAATGAATTGCTTCATATTCTGCAGTTTTATCGATTCTTGTTTATGCTTGTACAGAATATTACTCTTCAAATTTTATAATTTTCATTTAATCGTTTCTGTTTAATTTCTTTAATTTATTTTTTAATTAATCCTGTTTTTTAAAAACAAGCGTCATCTGTTTTACATGCTTAGAAACTTTACAGTTAATCCCAGACAATATTTTGTTCGACAATAGCAAATCAGCTGGAACAAATAAAAACTAAATTTTAAGGTCAATTTCGCTCTCAGCTATCAGTTCACCCACCCCTCTTCCCGACTGTTTCTCTTCTTCGCAATTCCTTCAGAACTACTCACCCGCTGAACTCCTCTTTCACTCCTACGCTTTGCCTTTCTTCCTTCAAATACCGTGTCCTTATTTCCCTACTACTTCCCTTTCTTACAACTCATTTCATATTTCTCTAACCCGTCTGTCAAACATTCTTCTCTTCTCTTTAAACTCTTGCACAAGTAGAAATTAGAGACCACTTTTGTCGGTTTCTTTAAAGTATACTTCCTGTCTCGTGTGTGATTTTGTTTAGTTTGTTACTTTTATTTCTGTTTTTTTTTTTTAGTTAACTTTTTTACCTGTTACCATAACTTCTTTTGTACCGCTCAGCTAACGAATTTTTCAGCAATATTCCAGTTTCACTACTTCTTGACATTGCATTCCTCAACGCCCTAGCACTAGTCAATTTCTTTTGTGACTATGGATGCGCGCGCGCGCGCGTGTGTGTCTATTTATATAAATATAGTAACACCCCACCCCCCCAACGTGGAGAGATGCAGCCCTAAAAAGAATGGTGTAGAAGCCGCCAACTTGATCTGGTCCGCTCTCGTCTGGCGTTAATCACACTGAAACAGACCGGCGTTTTCCTTGATCCTTCGTAATTACCAGTGCCAGGTTTCCTTTTCGTCTCTGCCGATTGGTCCGACTTGTGAACTGTGCCAATCACGAACACCAGCAGTTTCTAGCATAAATGCCGTTTAAGAAAGTTGAGCTGTTGACTCCGGAGTGTAGCATTTCCACGCGCAAACAGGCCAGAAAACTTTGATTGTGTGCGTTACCTCTGTCCGTCACTGTGTGTGTGGTTTGGAGTAATAGAAAGAAAGAAAAAAAGAATGTCCTGATGTTTCCTCTTTTCCTTTTCTCTCTCTCCTTCTCCACCTCCTACACTCTCTTTCTCTACCACATAATGTTACGTCATTTTGCGCGATCAAATGCAAATATGAGGCTAATTACGACAATTAAACAAAATGTTGCTTTTTATATATGAAAGGTGTTTTACAGGTGTACATTTATTTTAACTCTAAAATGTAAGAGACTAATTATATATTTTATACATACAAAACTTTTAGTGATGCAAATTTAAATGTGATTTGTTTTTACCATTTTATTTCTAAATGTGGGAATATAGGAATTCATTCTGCGTGTTTTAAGTAAAATTTTGATCTATAAGCGGAAAGAATGCACAATATTTTACTTACTCTTGAAACCTACATAGAGTAATTAGTTTTCTTTATTTTATTTTCTATGTTTGTAAATCTATCTTATCTATCTATCAGGTTGTTTAATTTTATTAGTGAAGGAAGTTTTAACTTAAAAATAATAAAATTTAAATGAATAGCTTATAGCCCACGTCCCATGTGAAAAATGTTAGCTAATGTTCGGGCATACCAGCATGACCGCTGACTAATGAGAGGATGTAAGTATTTTATTTGCTTCGATATCCTTTCTCTTTGGCCAGGCTCTTTCAGCAAGGTCTATAGAAAACACTATTAAAGTGAAGATGAGAGAGATGCTCATCACAGGAAAGCTACCGACAGGTGATAAAGTTTGGTCGGGTAAACACGGTCGATGTAATTAAAAGTGAGAGAAAACTTACGTTCACTTTGTACTTTACCTTCAGCTGCAAGTGATGAAATGGCAACAAACCAAGACTCGAACAAAACACAAACTAAGACTCCAACGCAACATAAACAGGTAAACCAAGACTGCAGCAAAAAAAAAATAAAACAACCAAGACTGCAACAAATCATACGCGAAAAAACAAACCACAAAGACTAAACATAAGCAAACAAACCAAGACTGCAACAAATATCAACAAATAACCAAGAATTAAGTAAGCAAAAACAAAGTTTCCAATAAAACATAAGCAAACAAACCAAGATTCTAACATATTTAAACAAACAAATTCAGTCTGCACCAAAACATAACAAACAAAGTAACCAATACTCCAACAAAACATAAACAAACCAACGAAGGCTGCTACAAAACATAGACAAACAAGTGAAGACTGAAACAAAACATAAATAAAAAAAACCAAGAGTGCTACATAACAGACAATAAATCAAGACTGAATTGAAACATAAATAAACAATCCGAGACTAAAAAAAAAGTAAAGAAACAAACCAAGACAGCTAGAGAACATAAACAAATCAAGACTGAAATGAAACATAAACAAACTAAGACTCCAACAAAACACTAGCATCAGCTGATTGTGCTGATCTTATTTTGTCACGAATAGGAAATCCTCTATGACCTATACTTTGCACGCGAATAGGAAATCCTCTACGTCCTATTCTGACTGCGCATGGATGAAGGGACATGTAGAAGTAATTGAATAAGTAAATAAAGCGATGAACATTGAAAGCGGACGAAAAGTTGAAATCAATGTGTAATCATTCAGTTTTGATAAGTACGCAATTTGCTGCAAACGGACATGGTGGATTCGCTGATGCTATCAAAGTGGTAAGGTGGAAGGAATCTATGAGTTCAAGGAGAAAGAAAAGAAGAGGGTGGGGCAGAAAATAAGAAAGACTGACAGTTAAACATCTATTGGATACATAAATAAAGAAGATTAGAAGGAAACGAGAGAGAGAGAAGTGAAACGGACAAGATTTGAGAAAATGATCATGCCTGCTTGACGTCATTAATTCGTGTGCACCGAAGTGTGCGCATTTGTTTATTTTTAGCCTTTGAAGTCTGCAAACTCCTCTCAAGTATCGCTGCTTTGAATAGGAAATGCATTTTCTCTCTCTCTCTCTGTGACTCTCTCTTTCTTTCTCTATCCTCTTTAGACGCTTCGCTTGTACATAGTCTTGGTTTCCCTAACTTAGATCAGCCACAGATTGCTTACGTATATTTGCCTATGAGTGATTTAACATGACTCATTCTTTCAGGCATTTTGTACACATTTAAATCTTTTGTCTTTATTCCCAAATACACGTTTAAATTATTTATACCTTTATTCCTTTAATTATTTATTACCTTTATTTATACCTTTATTATTTATACCAGTTTTAATTATTTATTACCTTTATTTATACCTTTATTATTTATACCTGTTTTAATTATTTATACCTTTATTCCAACTTTAATACACCGTATGTTGAGAACTCATTCTTTTGCACAAGGTCGCGAAGGGCAACAGACTGTACGAACCAAAACTTGGTCTTGCTGAAAAGTTTTCGCAGTCTTCTGACTCTTTTGGCAATTGATACAAAATAAAACTTCTTTATTCTTAACTAGTTTACTTCCTTCATTAGAATAATGTCGGGTGGGTGGGTCATGTTTAGGTTACCCAAACACTAATTATCTCTGTTCCTTCTTCACAAATTCCACTCAGAATCAGACACAAAATCTCTTTTTTTTTCTTTTCGTTATTGGCTTTGGTCCAAAATGACTGTCCAGTCTCAAGGTCTTGCTGAAAAGTTTCTCTCATATCTTACACGATTGCTCAACATTCTCCAGGTGAAAAATAAATCTTTCACAGACAGATCTCTATAGTTTATAGCTTTCGACAATGTTCTATAACTTACACTAACTAAAACCCCGTGGACAGTGTTCTACAATTTACGCAAACTAAATCCTTTCGATAGTATTCTACCGCCTTTATAAACTAAAACCCTGTGGAGAGTGATCTGTATTTTATACTAACTAAATATTTTGGAAAATCTTTTGTAGTTCATACTAACCAAAATCACTTAGACATTGTTCTAAAGCTTTACTAGATAATCTTTTGGACAGTGTGACACCAACACCACCTAGTTAATGAATATTATTATTATTATTATTATTATTATTATTATTATTATTATTATTATTATTATTATTATTATTATTATTATTATTATCCAGTCTCTTTCCACGACTTCTGTTTGACTGTCGGCTGTGATCCAAGGTCTCGGAATCTTACCAAGATTCTGGGAGATCCAAGGTTTTACGGAGGATGTGGGCACTTCCGAGGAGCGCTGCTTTGAGTAGTGGAGCGATTCTGTGGTTTCCAGGGAGTTTATTCAGGTAGCCTTCCAATTCTGATGTTATGTTCCCCAAGGCTCCTATCACTATTGGTATCACTTCTGCTTTTACATTCCACAGTCTCTGGATTTCTAATCTGAGGTCTTGGTATTTTTCTATTTTTTCTCTTTCTTTTGTTTTTATGTTTCTATTACTTGGAACAGCGACATCAATAATTGTTACTGTTCTGTTGGTCTTATTGAGAACTACAATGTCTGGTCGTCTTGCAGGAATCACCCGGTCTGTTCTTATCTCGAAGTCCCACAGTATTTTGACTTCTTCTGTTTCGATGACTGCTTCTGGTTGATGCATCCATGTTCTTTCTGGGGTTTTTATGCCATAGTTCTCACACAGATTTCTATGTATGTGTTTTGCCACTTCATTGTGTCGTTTGGTGTATTCTGTTCCAGCCAGAACCTGACATCCAGATAGTATGTGTTCTGTTGTCTCATCCATGGATTTGCAAAGTCTACATTTGGAATCATTTGAAATTTTCATGATTTTCGTTTTGTGTGCTTTGGTGTTGAGTGCTTGATCTTGTGCAGCTGTTATGAGTGCTTCTGTTTCTGCTTTCAATCCTGCCTCT
This sequence comes from Sinotaia quadrata, assembly GCA_028829895.1. Classification (NCBI taxonomy): domain Eukaryota; kingdom Metazoa; phylum Mollusca; class Gastropoda; order Architaenioglossa; family Viviparidae; genus Sinotaia; species Sinotaia quadrata. The sequence goes on from CM054182.1 coordinate 57,470,305, forward strand.
TTCAACCATTTGTACGTTGATTGCTTTGTTGATATTTCGTCTGCTTGTCGTACATATTGGCCATGTAGAGGTTTCTGGCTCCAGGTATGTGCTAGTTCTTGCTTCGTTGTTTTCTTCCATGTTTCTTTGTCTCTGGTGGTTGGAATAGTCCACTCCTTTTTACTAATTCTATCAGTGGATCATCTTTATTGTTATTCCAGATGTAGTCCACAAGGCCAATGACTTCTCCTTCAATGACATGTTTAATTTTCTTGAGACCTCGGCCTCCCATTTTTCGAGATACATAGAGTCTGTCTACGTCTGCTTTTGGGTGTAAGGCTTTATGTATTGTGAGTAGTTTTCTTGTTTTCCTTTCTTTATTATTATTATTATTATTATTCAGCCTCTTTCCACGACTTCTGTTTGACTGTCGGTTGTGATCCAAGGTCTCGGAATCTTACCAAGATTCTGGGAGATCCAAGGTTTTACGGAGGATGTGGGCACTTCCGAGGAGCGCTGCTTTGAGTAGTGGAGCGATTCTGTGGTTTCCAGGGAGTTTATTCAGGTAGCCTTCCAATTCAGATGTTATGTTCCCCAAGGCTCCTATCACTATAGGTATCACTTCTGCTTTTACATTCCACAGTCTCTGGATTTCTAATCTGAGGTCTTGGTATTTTTCTATTTTTTCTCTTTCTTTTGTTTTTATGTTTCTATCACTTGGAACAGCGACATCAATGATTGATACTGTTCTGTTGGCCTTATTGAGAACTACAATGTCTGGTCTTCGTGCAGCTGTTATTATTATTATTATTATTATTATTATTATTATTATTATTATTATTATTATTATTATTATTATTATTATTATTATTATTAATTAATTAATTAATCAATCATTCATAACTAATTACAAGTGATGAGAATCTTAATTTATTTTATTAATAATCTTCTAGCAGACACCACTCGACTCTCTCACTTGGCAGATATGCGGGCGCTATAAACGCTACAACATTAAGATATTTACAGTCACACAATATTTCCATAGGTGGAAAACTTCTTACTAAAGGAGAAGACAAATCCGTATTTAATCTATATTTAGCGAGCCTCCATCCACCCATTTTCCTTCTCCAAATTAAGTTTATCAATACATGTAAGAAGATCAATAAATTTAACAATAAATGTATTAAATAAACAAATCAAACATATTTTTGACAAATACAATGAAAAAGATTACTTGACATAATATTTCCATGAAACGACATTCAAATAATTTCTATATTTCACAGTCTTATGCCTAAAATACAATTCAACAATATTATCAATACAGGATAGTTCTTATCAGAGAACAGAAATTGAGTTATTAGAGAAAAGCGATAACAGTTTCTACATAACCTGATTTAGGCACTGTCTCAAGAATCTTTTGTTTACTTTTATAACAAGACACAAGTTTTCAGTTTATTACAGTCAATTCCATGAGGTTTTCTCTCCATGATCGAGGCTAATATGGTGCTTTGCTAAATTTAACTCCCTCAAACAGAACAAAAATTGTAGCCATTTCCAGTAACTTCTCATTCCAGAAATTGTTTGATGTGGTCATCTGTCCCATAAATCAATGGAGTGTGGCATATCCCTTACACTTACATACTACTTTCTGCCTCTACCACGGTCAGTCATAGCAGTTTTCAATCAGTAAACCAGGAGGTTCAAATCATACACAGAAAGTAGAAAGGCTTTAAAAAATATAATCAGGGAACAAATGCTAAGTTTCCAGTTTATTGCTTTATAACTCCATTCTTTCTTACATTTCAGTTTCAACTTACAGTTTATTGCAACAGTATTTTATAGCCTGATACAACCACACAGTATAATAAATACAGCTTATCAAAACAATTTCAAGTGTTTACTATATACGAGCATTTTACATTTGTAGAAATAATAGTCTACTCAAATAATACGTCTCTAAAACATGAGTATACCACATCAATAGCAAAGATGCACAAAATTTTTCTAAGTCAATTCTCTCTCCAACAGTCAGTTAACTCACCATTAAAGCTAACAGCCACCTTTTATGACTGAACTTCTTGCCATTTCAAATTCAAGTGATCAGACAATAGATTTCCGTAAAGCAGGTAAACATTTTAATCTCAGCCGATTGGCTGGTCTCTATCTCTTAAATCATAGCCATTGGATAATAAAAAATACTCACACAGTTGAACTAATTTGCAGCTACATCAGCAATTTCTAGCATTTTCTCATCTCGGGTTGTTTACTCCGATTCAGACACTCAAAAATACCGTCATAAGGAGTGCCCAAGGTCGTGTTACTCTGACAATTTAACTGTTTATATAACAATTAAATTTTAAAATAGGAAGAGAAAAATTTACTCTACTACAGACAGTATTTTATGGTTTATGCTAACTAAATCCTTTAAACAGTGTTGTATACTTGCATTAACTAAATCTTTTGGGCACTATTTATAGCTTTACCAGCTAAATCCTTAGACATTATTCTATAGTTTATGCCAACTGAATCCTATGGACAGTAGACTATAGTTTATGTCAACTGAATCCAATGGACAGTAGACTATAGTTTATGTCAACTGAATCCAATGGACAGTAGACTATAGTTTATGCTAACTAATTCCTTTGGATAGTATTTTATAGGTTTGCTCATTAAATCCTTTGAACAATGTCATATAGCTGATGTTAATTAAACCTTTCGGATGGTGTTCAGTAACTTATACTAATTTATATAGACAATGTTTAATAGCTTATACTAATTTTGTGTACAGAAACTATACTAAACTAAATCCTTTGGACAGTATTCCGTAAATTTTACTAACTGAACTTTTCTCAGGTTCAGACACAGTTGAGTATTGCTTTCTGGAATTATCTAAGCCACAACCTTGTCAAGGTCAGCAAAATGACTAACTCTGTCCACGTCATTATAATATATTTGGGTTTGTAAATGAATTTTGTGCACCCACATTTACTTGATAATTATTAATGCACATTGTCCACTTTGCTATTATTTATTTAGTTCTGTATATTGTGTGGGCGCTCCTGCACATACACGCACGCACACATACAAATTGTGAACATGAGAGAGAGTGTAAGTGTGTGTGTGTGCGTATTTTATGTGCAAGTCTGTAAATAGGATGCAGATAAATTACGACATACATCCACACCGATGTAATAGCGCGTGTATTCATACATGATCCCATTGGTACATGTATATGTGGCAACATTTTTTTGTATCTTTGTGTCTTTTACCCGCAGGTTACAGAGAAACGGCTTTTGCCTACGCAATCTCCGCTGCAGGCGTGACGCACCAAGTGTCTACAGCCTGCAGCATGGGGAAACTGAAGTCCTGCGGATGCGACATGAGTGTTATTCACCGCCCCAACATTGCCGGCTCTACGCTCGTCGGGGAAACTTTTGAGTGGGGAGGGTGTAGCCATAATGTTGACTTTGGCGAGCACTACGCTAAGAAATTTCTCGATTCCAAAGAAATTGCTAGAGATATTCACAGCCAAATCAATCTTCATAACAACAGAGCTGGGAGACTGGTTTGTTTATTAAATCCTATAATTTGTTTTAAAGTATAAAATATTAGTAATCAAAGCACAAATAGATTTGGCATGGTTTAGTTTTGTTACAGTCAGCGAGAATCACTTCACTGTAGCCAGAAAGTCTAGGTACTTGGCTAAACTATTAACACCTGTACCTTTAAGCAAAGTCCTTGCATATTGTTGTTTATAGCTTTGTAACCTCTCTTATTTAGATATAGCTTTGTAACCTTTCTTATTTAGATATAGCTTTGTAACCTTTCTTATTTAGATATAGCTTTGTAACCTTTCTTATTTAGATATAGCTTTGTAACCTTTCTTATTTAGATATAGCTTTGCTGTCCGCGCCTTGTTACGACGTTTTCATGATTCGAGGCGCATTATATAGTTTATGATTATATGATTGTAACTTATTACAAAGCTTTCATAGCTCAATCTTGTTATAACATTTTTATTGCTGAGAGTTGTCACAATGTTACCATTGGAAGAATCTTGTATCAAAGGTTTTTTTTGTTTTAAAATCTTAGTTGTGTTATATAACATTCGCGACTGAATCTTGATACAAAGATTTATAGCCCCAGCTTTGTTACAAGTTTCCCTAGGTGAATCTTGCTACCAAGTTTCCATAGCTGGGTAGTGAAACAAAGTTTTCTTGGATGTCTCAATATTTTCTGGCTGAGTCTTGCCGCATATTTTTGAATGGATGTTATAAAATGTTCAGGGTGGAGCGAGTGTTATAAAAGTAATATTTCTACGACATAATTTCTTTCTTCGAACGCTATCAAAACACAAATACAAAGCATGATTAATAATTGCTATTTATTTCAGTAGACAGACTTAAGCCCATTCTTGACTTTAGAATTTCTCTTGATCGATTTTCACCTTAACTCGTGAATTGAGAATAATGTAAGGGCAAACAAGTTTGGATGATTAATTTTATATTATTAAGCGCAAATTATCAAAACAATCAATAAAAGGTCATCTTGCAGATTAGCCATTGCAAGCACTGTTCGATTTTAGGCTAGTTTATAGCCAGTGAAAGCTCAATTTTAATTCTGGTCGGATATTGGCTAATGTTTATTTTGTTTATGTTGAAGTCTTATCACTTGATTGCTTATTTTGATGCTTTGAACATGAGCAACTTGAATATACATCTTTCTTTTTAAGGGAAGATAGTGTACTTCCATGAAACAAAAACAATTTATACCTAGGTATTTCAGTGAAGTACTTCCAGTTAGAGCTTTTGCCCCTTTAACCTGGAACATGTCGTTTTAAAGCATTACAGCCAAGAAAATTAGAACATCATCAAACTACAAAGAAATAAAACATTCAAGATCAATTTCAGGTATGGTGAAATAAATCTGCCCCCTTCCCCCAATTTATGACATTTTACTGTCAACATGTAGGTAACTCGCCAGCAATAAACTATATTATTTTTTTTTTAACATTTTACCAAATTATTTACATCCGCGGCAAATATGCATACAGTTAATTGATTCGTGTTTGAAAATGACTTCTCGTGCCAAATTTATGCTAGTTTATCTTCTGGAGTTGTTAAGAGCCGAAATTAGTTTTGAATTAAAAACATATTTTTGTCTTATCATACACCATCCATGTATTCACACTAAGAGGTGTCGATCAGCTCACTAGTAAGTGGTGGGCTGTTCACTTTCTGATAATAGCCGACAATTTTGTTATTCTCCGCTTCATACGAAACTCTGCCAATGCTTGATTACAATGACAAGATCCATTAGGATTTTTTCAGGTGTGTACGATCTCCTGTCTTATTCTGAAACTCTGTGTCTGGATCCTGGAAGGATTCCTATCTTCTAACGGTCCATTAAATTGAAATTGCTTTCGTTGTCATACACACCTCTTTATATATTGCATCAGTATTATAAATAGACAACGACCATATACAGTTAAATGACCAATCCTTCTAGATAACCACATCATTCATTTAAGTTATTGTGATCGGAGCTGTGTCGTTGAATTATTACCATAACCATCATTTGTCGATTATCATTACTTTCAAATTAGACGCATATATATCTAATTTTAGAAAGTCATTTATGTGTTCCGTTTATTACAAACACTTTCAGTGCGGTGTGTCTACTTTTCATTGAAGATTTTTACCATCATTATCATACCCAGTCATTCTTAACTGCGCCATCATCGCCGCTAGCGACGTTTAAGTTTTATAAAATGTTAACGTATATTTTTTTTTTTTTAGAAATTAGCTATTTCCTATTACACCTAGTTTAACCATTTCTATACACACAGACACATACATTTTATTTTTTTTATTTCGGGTTTTCTCTACTATTTTATGTTACATTTCTATACTCACGGACACGTGAATTTTATTTCGGGTTTTCTCTACTATTTTATGTTACATTTCTATACTCACGGACACGTGAATTTTATTTCGGGTTTTCTCTACTATTTTATTTTACATTTCTTTACTCACGGACACATGAATTTTATTTCGGGTTTTCTCTACTATTTTGTGTTACATTTCTGTTTCATTCATAGTTCACGTAGATAGTCTACGTTGTGTGTTGCATAATTATCGTTCACTGTGGTTGATTGCAATTAGTAATACTATTTTTTCTATTAAAATTCTATTCCCCATAAACCATTCCTTTTTCACCGCAATTTAGTTGAGAGTTTATACTGTATTTATGTATTTTGTTTCTTGTAAATCCCATTCCAGTGATCTAAGCCATTCTTTCCTTTCAGGCCGTGATAAGAAATGTTCGCAAACAGTGTAAATGCCATGGAATGTCAGGCTCCTGTGAGCTCAAGACCTGCTGGAAAGCCACACCCGAGTTCCGAAAAGTGGGCAAGGTACTCCTGAAGAAGTTTGAAGACGCTTCTAAGGTACAGGTATAAAATGTTTTCTGTTTTTCGCATGCCTTCGTTTGAGGCATGAAAATAGCAAGTTTATAATGAGAGAAAAAGGTTTATAATGAAATCAGTAAGTTTACAATGAAATAATATTCTGCCTTCAATTGAGGCATGAAAGTAGAGTGAGTTTATAATTAAAGTAGTAAGTTTATAATGAAATTAATAGTTTGACTTCTTGCTGAAGAAAAGCAAAGCTTAACAGAAATGAATCAAAATAAAAACATAAATAGGACACTAAAAAGGTACCGAAAAGCAAGCCCAAATTTACTAAGATTGCCTGTCTCATCAGTCTTCGGCTACGTTGGAATGTCCTAAGTGTTATCTCTGTACACGAGGGCGTCACATCCGGTCACGTGATTTAAGTTTCTAGGCAAGTACCTACTGAACATTATTCTGAAAGTGTACCAGGGAGGGTAAGAATATCGAACATACTAATAAAGTTTATAATTGCAACATACATATTATGAGTTTGTGAGAAAGTTTTCACATTCTTTCATATGCTATGTATTTACACATGACACTTTGAAATGATTATTTATTTATCGTTTAAGACCATCGTCAGGTTTTAATTGCATTTCATTTTTGCTTGCTGTCCCTAATTCTATCAACTGCAATGAATAAACATAATAAAATACATTAAAATAAATTAAATAAAAATAATACATTCCAATTAAAAGCCCACGGTTACGTGTTGTGGAGTGTGACCATTGCTAAAATGCATTTATTGTGTGCAGAAACACTTTAATAAAAAAAAAATCATAAGAAAAAGTTTCATGTATGCAGTCATCGGAAAGGACAATAAATTTTAAAAATAATATAACTCTATTCTTAAGAGAAGTATTATAAGCTTTATCCATGTAAAGTGTATTACATTGATTTATCAAAGTCTTATCAAAGATTGTAGTTGGTTGTTAAACTAAAAAGTCAAGATAATATACTGACGAGTGTTATATATATTTATATACCCTAATGAAAAGTCTTCTTCTATTAGTGTTCATTTCAATATCAATCTAAACGCAATGAAACAGCTAAAGATGCTTAATTTTGCACACTAACACACCCATTCATTTCATCAAGTAATCAATCGGAATTTTCTTATTAATAATTTCTAATATATTCTTGATTCTTACCTAATATTTTTAAATTCCAGATCGACTCCACAAATTCTGCAGACGGCAAATTATTTAAAAGGAACGGTAAGCGTCCTCGCAAAATGGACTTGTTGTATTATGAAAAATCTCCCAACTTTTGTGATCCCAACCCTTTGGTGGATTCCCCAGGAACCACGGGCCGACTCTGCAACAAAACTAGTAACGGCGTGGACAACTGTGAAACATTGTGCTGTGGGCGGGGCTATAACACACTCAAAGTGAAGAGATCTGAAAGGTGCAACTGTAAATTTTATTGGTGCTGTTATGTTGACTGTAAAGTGTGCACCTACAACGAGTGGGTCACCGTATGCAAATAACCAGAAAGACGCGCCAGGTTCAGTCCACGCTAAACGTGGCAAGCCAGTGACCAGAAAGACGCCCCATGTTCAGTCCACGCTAAACGTGGCGAGCCAGTGACCAGAAAGACGCCCCATGTTCAGTCCGCAGTAAACGCGGCATGCAAATAGCCAGAAAAACCTCGCCCTATTTTTTCAAGTGCATTGTTACTGAATTTGAGGTTGCAAATCTGTAATCTCTAACGTTAGAGCGCTTTCAGATATTCAGTATGTTATCGAACACTTCACCTCGTTGAATGTCTTAACACTGATAAAACTATTTATCTCTGCGTTATTCGATACAATGGTCCGCGACCAAGGGTCACCAAAATTTACATACACAGCGCGTTAGAGGTCGGGACGCGTTCTTTAACTACGGAGAACAGTTGGGATCAATTTCGACATAATTTGCTTTCACCACCGTTATATTAGAAAAATAAATATTGGTTTAAAGAAAAGTAATAAAGTTAGTATACATGTTCTCTTTTCGATAGTACCAAAATAATAATTATAACTATTTAAAATTATGTTATTACTTAATTTTCCATATTAATAGGTAGAAGAACAAAATATGAATATGCGACTGAATTTATTTAAGTAATAAGAAGTAATTGCATATGCTTCAAAGTAAATATTATTTTACTTTTAAAAGAAAGCAATATAAAATTGCGTCACTATATTTATTTCTATAATAAAAATCATTATCACTGTGTACACTATCAATTTCCTTTTATGTAAAATGAATATTTAGGAATGCATTGATATAATTTTCATCTGTCTCTCTTTTATAATGCATCTGCAATTAAAATAAAAACTGATTAAAAAAAAATGGTATTAATTTAGCAAAGATACCACAAACGGAAGATTTCAAAGTGCATAACTTGGATTTTGTAATGGTCACATTGCTATTTTTGCGGTTTTAAATGTACATGTTCGTTGTATTAAAACTAGTCTTTAATTATAATTATTTTGCGGATAACCGTAAACTACTTTGCGTTCTATGGAGAAGTTCAAACACGCCACTTTAACTTTCATTTATGTAAACACTGTTCGTGGGTTACCCTTTTCAAAGACACCCCAGCATGCGCGCTATTTCCATCTTAGTCTCAGTTGAAAGATTCGCATGTACAGAGCAGCTCTTAAAATCTCAAGCTACGCATTTATAATTCAAAGACTTCAAGTGTGTTTATCGCGTGACGGGCCTCTGTATTTTGTAAGATGCAGGGGGACTGGTAATAAACATTAAGTTACCGTTATTTGTGATGACAGAATAAGTCATTGTCTTGCAAACCATTCATGGTGCCATTGTCAGCAGTAAGCCTCAGAGTCCCGTCTGGAACGTCTGCTGCACACATTCGACCATTTTGTTTTAATTCTTCTCGTGTTTGAGCGTTAGTCATACTGTGCTATGTGATTTCGTCTAACGAAGTCAGGGGTTCATTTCACTTGGTTTCGAATGTTCGCAATCACAAAAATATCAAGAAATACCCAAGGAGATTCCACTTTGAATATCATGAGTATCTTTACATATCGAATCGGATGTCTGAAGAAACATATTTCATCTCTATTGTGAATTCAAGAGAGAGAGAGAGAGAGAGAGTTCAGTCTAGGCAATTACCTTTGCAAATACTTAATGTGGAAAAAGCGCAGGTTTTTCTGGCGTTCATCCATTAATTTGCTAAAATTCTTATTGTCACTGTTATTTACCAGTTCGCCTTTGTGGACAGTTTTGACCACGCATATTTGTGCACATTAACCTCTTTAGTGATGATTCACTTAGAACAAAATTGATCACCCCTTCAACCTTAGCAGTGAAGCAATTAACGCAGCTTTCCGCTTCCGGCAACACCCACATGAAACCAGTATATCATTTTGTGGATAAATGGAGGAGAGGCAGGCACACATTTGACACCCTGCCCTCAACTAGTGTTGTCATTTGTTTGGTCAACTTTTTTTCTAAGAATCACAAAACTAAAGTTACTGTTTCCTTGAAAACCCTATGAAACTATTTGTACAATAAATCTACACTTAAGAATATTTTTTTGACGGAGAAAAATATAATTAAACATTTATTACTTTGGTTCGTTTTGTATATCAGTATACCATTTACTTAAATCAAAATCCGTTTTAGAATTTATTTCAGAAATAGATAAATTGTTTACATTGTTTGAAAGGTTATTGCAAACGAATGGCAAGAGTTTTAATCTGGCAATTATTTCATTTCTTCTAGTTTTACTTTCTTTTGCAATTGTAAGGTTTTGCACTTTCAGAGAACAAGGAAAATCCTTTGAGGCAAAAATCTGAAAATGACACTAGCTTTAGCACAAAAATCCTCTTTAAAGCAATATTTGGGAAAAAAAAGAAAGAAAAACGTGTTAATGGAGAATAATTCTGTCAGGCGTCCTGGTGTAAGGAAGAATACGCCATTGATTTCACGTTATTCCACTACTGCGTCCAAACGCGCAAACAAGTCGCATTCAAAACTACAAACAACACGAGAGCTAAACTTTAAAAAAGGAACTAATAAAATATAAAAATTCAACACGCTTTGCAAGTACGCAATACCAAAAAAACAGCGTAAAGAGCGACGTTTTCACTAAATGGCCTTCAGAAAGACTATATAGTTCTAATAACGGCATTAAAATCAACATTGAAATTATCTCGCCTACCAAGTTCAGTACATTTTCTGAACAGCTAGAGGCGTATCGTTAAAAACCGGTTACATAAGGTCTTTAGAGTAAGACATGATATTTAACCTAGAAGATAAACTGATAGGTGTCTATTATAGATTTCAAGCCGAATAATAAAACATAAAATTATTTCTCCTAGTGATTGACTCATACAGGGCGTGAAGACATCAAAAATAAAATTTGTGCGAATGTATGGTTTCTGTTAAAAGAACCATGGAAGCTTTGCATTCCACCTTGGAAAAGACACATTACTCGTTTTATGAAATCTTTTTAGAACATTTAATATATTTCTTCATATCAGTGTTTGTATGCCATTGTTACAATCGTTGCTTACTTACGAGCGTTATTTAACTCTAACGTCGACTTTTAAAATTGTTTTATGTTAGTTGTATGCGACAAGAGTCTGGAATATTCGTGTTGCGTTGGTTTCGTTTTCGTACAATTACACGACATGAGTGTTTAATGAGAACATTATGACCTAATAATTGAGGTCGAATATATTTGTTCCCTCCCTCCCTCTAATCGTCAGATGTCGGAATGAAAGTCTGTACGGGTGAATAAATGTGTGTGTGTGTGTGTGCGTGCGTGCGTGTGTGTGTGTGTGTGTAAGTGAGAGTGTACATGCGTGCTTTCAAGAGCAAAAGTAATTTCCATGTCAAGATGTTGCTTAAAATGTATATACTGAGCGTATTCTATCTTTCTACATTTCGCACATATTATCAGTGTGCGCATAAAGTGGTCTGATGACGCAGAAACAGTTCGTCGAGTTGTGCAAGATAAAAGAATGTTACACTTTAATCATTTATAGATTTATTTCATTAAAAAAATTAATATCGAACAGCAAAGCAGTGTAGAAAAATTCATCATTAATTATCTTCGTGGAATGTTTGCTGACTTGGCATGGTTATAACTATATCAAAATATTAAGCAATAGATGAAATTGTTAAAAGCAATTTTTTGGTTTGTTATGCTGAAGTTTGTCGACAGTAGATATTAAAAGTTTTTTCAGCAACTAGTTTACAGTTTGTGTTCTTAAGTCTTTCAACGGTGTTCATATCAGTTTATTTCGCGCTTAGTTCTGTTAACATAAGTGGATAATGTTTATTTCGCGCTTAGTTCTATTAACATAGGTGTATAAGGATAATACTTATTTCGCGCTTAGTTCTATTAACATAGGTGGATAATGTTTATTTCGCGCTTAGTTCTGTTAACATAAGTGGATAATGTTTATTTCGCGCTTAGTTCTGTTAACATAAGTGGATAATGTTTATATCGCGCTTAGTTCTGTTAACATAAGTGGATAATGTTTATTTCGCACTTAGTTAACATAAGTGGATAATGTTTATTTCGCACTTAGTTCTGTTAACATAAGTGGATAATGTTTATTTCGCGCTTAGTTCTATTAACATAGGTGGATAAGGATAATACTTATTTCGCGCTTAGTTCTAGTAACATAGGTGAATAATGTTTATTTCGCGCTTAGTTCTGTTAACATAAGTGGATAATGTTTATTTCGCGCTTAGTTCTAGTAACATAGGTGGATAATGTTTATTTCGCGCTTAGTTCTGTTAACATAGGTGGATAAGCTTGTGTCCCTGCAGTAACGTGCTATGTTGTGTACATCGAGTGTGCCTTAAGTCTAGACAGAGTTTAAAGTTTTAGAATTTCGAAGATTGTATATTAAGAATTAGATTGAGAATGTTTACTGATCCACAACAATTTTCTCATGATATATGGTTGCTCAGAAATGAATTTATTACGTATGGCATGTTAAAGTAAAGGATTTCTTATATTTTGATGAAGAAAAATTCAGCTCATATTAAATTATCTTTCAACTCTTTAAATTAAGCAACATTCATCTACTTTGTTCGTGGTAAAGCAAGAATGGAGAGGACAATTGTATGCATTCATAAGGTTATTTTTAAATAAAGAAAATAATAGCAAAACAACTGTTGATCTTCCATGTTTATGAGATGCAAACTGGTGATTTTCCTTCGTTCCTTTTTTCTTTCCGTTCCCTCTCTTCTGTTGATTCTCTGCTCCTGTCTTCTTTTGTCTTCTCTTCTCTTCTCTTCTCTTCTCTTCTCTTCTCTTCTCCTTTCTTCTCTTCTCTTCCTTTCCTTTTCTTTCCTTTCCATTTCTTTCCTATTTTTCCTTTCCTTTCCTTTCCTTCTAAATAAAATATATAGATGGTTAGTACGGGTGTGTCTGCGTACCTATTACTGAGATTATTACTGCCTTAGTACTATGTTGTTGATGTCGATTTTGTCTGGATTATGCGATTTAGGAATATTTCAATTTTTAGCTTTATCCGTTTGAAGACCCAAACCTGCAGCTTTTTACTGTAATATTTTGGGTGATGATGTAATATTTCATATAATGAGGTAATATGGTGTGTGGTCATCTACTGTTTTAGATGATGATGTAATATTTCGTATTTCAAAAAATTCCACTGAGAGCTAAAATATAAAAATGGGAACGAAACAGGAGAGAAGAAACAAATTTTAAAATACCAACGAGAAACAAAAGCGAAATCTGTAAAGTTCATGGTACTTCACCTCTTAATGCAAGCTTATGTATAAAGCTCTTTACAATTTCTGTTCAGGAGAAAAAAACATGTTAATCAATGATCTATTATTTGAAATAATCAACGGAATCAAAAGTGATCAATATTTTATTGTTTACCTGTTAACAGCAACATTTTACATTTAATAAAAGTAATAAATTATTGAAAGAAGAGTTGAACAAATGAAAATTTGAAGAAAGGAAGGCATGTATATATGAAATAAGGATCGAGGAAGGAATGAAAAAAAAAGAGGGAAGGTAGGAAGGAAGAAAGAAATGAATACATGAATATGAAAATAAAATGTTGATCTGCCATTTGGTTATTTTCTATGAGCAAAACGTTGCATTTACTTGTACAATGTAATCTCTTACAAGGTACTGATCACGAATCACACTACAAAGTTCATTAAACTGTAAGTTATTTAGCTACGTCAGACAGCAAATACTTCTTTATTGACACTCGCCTTGGGCTGGTGCGACAATGTCATACGCACTGCTTTACAAGTCATCTTCAGACAATGCCTATCATACGCACTGCTTTACAAGTCATCTCCAGACAATGCCTATCATACGCACTGCTTTACAAGTCATCTCCAGACAATGCCTATCATACGCACTGCTTTACAAGTCATCTTCAGACAATGCCTATCATAACACTGCTTTACAAGTCATCTTCAGACAATGCCTCAAAAACGCAATCCCAGCTGGTTTGCAAACATTTAATTTGACCTTTGCCCACTGCACTCACGTCATGAGTGAGTGAAGAACCAAACATATTTTCCAGTTTTCGATATGGTGTCCACATTACCTATCACTGACGAAAATTTCTTTTTAGAAAAGAAGGAAAGGATAACAATTTTTGTCACCATTTTTCAAAACACAATTAGAAATAAGATTTGCATTAGCTGTAATCTCTTATTCGAGCTTTATGAAGCGCAGTAACAAAAAGATATAAATTGCTTTTGAAGTGTGCATTGATCTAACTGGAAAGATATGCGAACCTGACTTATTTTACTCTATACCCATTTTACTTCACATATAAATAAAATCGCTTGTGACATTATATATTGTTGAGGATATTGACAAATACATATAGTGTGTGAAATAGATAGATAGATAGACAGACAGGCAGATAGATAGATAGATATTAGGTCTTGCTGATAATTGCTTACGAATTACACTCAGCAGTTTGATCAGTCGCAAACGATAGACTTTGTTAGAGTAGTTTGACAGGATAAACTAACATAAACTGCACGCACACAAACACACACATACACATTCACCAAACACACACTCATACACAATATCAGACAGAAACATGCAAAAGTATACCACACACACACACACGTAAGCATGGATATTATGATACTGTATTACACAGAACATAAAAAAATAATTATCAATTTCCCCAAACAATTTTACTCTTTTTCTATTTCTCCCCTCACAACCCAGTGTGCACAGTGAGTATTTTCATAGAATTCGTCACGTTAAAACAATGTTTGTAATCTCATTAAACTTCACATACATGCAATAGCAGATAGAAGAAAATTAGTCTGACTAAGGTAGTGGTTGGTATGAGATAGATGAAAGCCATGGGAGGAAAAGATATGTCATGTTTATCATTAAATGCTAAAAATTAAAAAAAAATACTTACAATATATATAATATAATATCAACGGTGATCTACCTGCTACCGGATTCATCTCGCTTTGAAGAACTCGACATTTGTGTTATTAGTCTGCAACCGTACCAATGTGCAATTTTAAATCTCTCTTATTCCCCTTACCGCTTTTCTGATCTGCTGTCTGTATGAATACTGCGGTAGTGCAAGATATGCGAACCCGTTTGCAACATCACTTAAAAACGCAATTGCTTTGCTTCAGGTTTAAAGAGAGTTAGTAATTTGTATCACACTATTAACAGCAGGAACATGAAATTTAAATCTACAGAACGTTTAAGATTAAAAGAAACCAAAACGAGTAAAAAAGTATACTAATGAAATAAGCGTCAGTTTGATTTTGCTATATCTTTTTTTTAAAATTATAAAGTCTGATTCGTCAGTGACGAGGCCTTTGAATGAGAAAACAAAATGGCGGGTTAAGAAAAACAATTGTCGTGATTAATTTGATACGTTCAAAGTAAGACAATAAAAAAATTAAATGTCATTAATCAATGCAAATGATAAATTAATCTGTCAGTAACAAAACCTTCGGAATTATAATGCTAGTGAACATTGCTTTAAGGAGTAAACAGAAAAAATACTTCATTAATAAAGTAACAACAACAAAAATAAAATGTCCTATCAGTATATATCTAAATTTCTTTTTTACATACACATATTTTTTCAATTTATAAATAAAGTTAATTCTCCTCAGTGGACTCCCCACTGCATGACCTATTCTCGACTTTGGTTAAGTTCCTCTCAGTGTGGTGCGATTCTTTAAAATCTTCATATCTTTTTCCTCAAGTTTCGACCTCTTATTATGGGCGTGGACTGATAACCAAAATCCAAGAGCGACGGGTAGCATATAGATAGGCTGGATAGCAATGTAGTGTTCATTGATAATTTTGATAGATAGTAACGCAGCGTATCTTGGTAGCTATGATAGATAGTAACGCAGCGTATCTTGGTAGCTATGATAGATAGTAAAGCAGCGTATCTTGGTAGCTATGTTAGATAGTAACGCAGCGTATCTTAGTAGCTATGATAGACAGTAATGCAGTATATCCTGATAGCTATGATAGATAGTAATACCGTTTATTTTGGTAGCCATGATAGATAGTAACGCAGTGTATCCTGGTAGTTATGATAGATATCAATGTAGTGTTCCTTGACAGCTTTAATAGACGGCAATGTTGTTCCTTGGTAGCTATGATCGATAGTAATGCAGTGTATCTTGTTGACTATGATGGATAGTAATGTATGTTCATTGATAGCTATGATGGCTAGTAATGTAGTGTTCACTGGTAGCTATGATGGATAGTAATATTGTGTTAACTGGTAGTATGATGGACATTAAGTAACGTAGTGCTTCTTGGTAGCTGTGATAGACAGTAATGTGGTGTTAACTGGTAGCTATGATGGATAGTAATGTAGTATTAACTGGTAGCTATGATGGATAGTAATGTGGTGTTAACTGGTAGCTATCATAGATAGTTATGTAGTGTTAACTGGTAGTATGATGGATATAAGTAAGGTAGTGCTTCTTGGTAGCTATGATGGATAGTTGTAATGTTCCTTGATAGCTATGATGGATAGTAATATAGTGTTCCTTGGTAGCTATGAGATGGAGAGTAATGTATTGTTCTTTTGTAGCTATGAGATAGATATGAATGTAGAGTTCCTTGGTAGCTATGAGATAGATAGTAATGTAGTAGTTTTTGGTAGCTATGATGGATTTTAATGGAGTGTTCATTGGTATATATGATAGATAGTAATGTAGTGTTCCTTGGTAGCTTTGAGATGGATTGTAATGCAGTGTTCATTGGTAGCTATGACATATAGTAAAGTGATGTTTTTTATAGCTATGATTGATAGCTTTGTAGTTCCTTGAGTGCTGTAAAGGGTAGTATTGTAGTGGTCCTTATTAGCTAAGATGGATAGTATAGTAGTGTTCATTGGTAGCTATGAAGGATAGTAATATAGTTATCTTTGGTAGCTATTATGTGTAGTATTCTAGTCTTCCTCAGTAGCTATGATGGACAGTATTGTACTGTTTCTCGGTAGCTACGATGTTTAATTCTCGTGTGTTTTTTGGTAACTATAAAGGATAGAATTGTAGTGTTTCTTGGTAGCTAAGACGTTAGTATTCTAGTGTTCCTTGGTAGCTAAGACGTTAGTATTGTTGTGTTCCTTGGTAGCTACGATGTTTTAGTTTTGTATAGTTCCGTTATAGCTACGATGTTACTATTGTGGTGTTTCTTGGTAGCTACTATGATTGGTATTGTAATGTTCCATGGTAGCTTCGATGTTTGGTATTGTAGTGTTCCTTAGTAGCTCTGATACTTAATACTATAGTGTTTATTGGTAGCTATGATATATAGTATTGCAGTCTTCCTTGTTAGGTATGATGGCTAATATTGTAGTGGTCCTTGGTAGCTATGAAAGACAGTTCGTATCTATATTTCTGGTACAAAGAATAAGCATAACTAGAAACTAAAAGAACAGTTGATGTGTGTCATAACAGCGAAAAAACAATATTTTGTCTGTAAGCATCACAAGCAACATTTTCAACTAATGAATAAAAATATGTGAACTATCCAATAAGGCGTGCAGTGTGCAAGATCTAAATTAAGGCAAAATATTTAATGGAGTGTTCCAAACATGACTGTCAGTAAGCGAACCAGTCTAAAGGCTCTTTACAACTTGTAGCAAACAAGCCAACGAGAAAGAACATCTCAGTCAGAATGTGAAAGAATTAGTATTGTGGACTGCTCCAAAACAAGTCTTTCTGCCAGCACATCAAAAGGATAGACCATACAAACAAGACAGGATACAGGTAAATCTAATACAAAGCGCGCAACAGACTTATCGTTAATATAAAGCGTCATATAACGGACGTGCAACAAGAGAAAAAGTGACATGAAACGTCCGAAATAAGATTTGCAACACGAAGCGTCGTATATTGGACTTGCAACGAAACAGCAAATGTAATGAGCGCTTCTAAAGGACACGATTTTGTGAATCTGTGAAATACAACATCACACCTATGAACACGCAGGACCGGGGAGGGAAGGAGGTTTTTTTTTTCTCTTACCACTCTCCGATTGCATCCAAAGCCGTGATCATTTGAGAACCTTTTGCTTACGAATGACCCAATGAATCACATCCTTCTCTCATCCAGAAAATCTCCACGGTGCAGCCTTTAAAGAACTCGATGAAACTTGTATGTGAAGTTTTGCCAAAGGACATGGATATGATTTCAATCAAATTAACTTAGACAGCCGCTTAATAACACCAACAAACATACCCTAGATTGAATGTAACCATTACCCCTCCTCCCCCCAACGAGCAGAGAACGGTCGCTAATAAAAGACGCTCTGAAACTAATTTCAAGGTCAGCATATCACACTATCGGAATGATGGGTAGCACGCTTGAGAGAAGAGTACAAAGAAGAGTTTACTGGAGATTTTGCTAATCAGTCGCATTTACTGACCTCGTGAGTTGGACTTAACACGCTGAGTTACAGTGACTGCCTGCGGAGTTATACGCACACCTTAAAAAATCACAGTGACTGCTCAGGAGAGTTACATTTATTCGCTGAGTCTAAGTAATTGCCCTGGTGAGTTGTACACACACCCTAGTGAATCATAGAACTTGGATTGTACACTAAATCACTAACTGCCCTGAAAGTTGCCCTGTAATTCACCTGGTAACTGTCACACGCATAGTAATGAGTCACGGTAACTGAATTAGCAGAAGTTGCAGTCGTACATTAACAAGTCATAGTAACTGCAATAGTGGTTGCAGCCTCTTATTATTGAGTCAAAGTAACTGCAATAGGGAGTTTCAGACACACTATTCAGTCATAGTAACTGCAATAGTGAGTAGAAGTCACTGATTAATGAGTCATAGTAACTGCAATAGGGAGTGGTAGACACTAATGAGTTATGGAAACTCCCTGGTCAGTGTCAGTGTCTGCTCTGTTATGTTACAAGTTCGCTACATGGAGCTTCTCAGCAAACTACATGTACCTGAGAGTGTGCATCTATCACCAAGAGAAGTCCAGTTACAAAAAAAATGAACTTAAGAACACACTTCAAGTTCTCATAGACATGCTCTTAAGCAATGTTCACATTGATGTGAATTTCAATGCCCGCTGTATTTCTAAGGTAATATAAAACGAGTAAAAGAAGAAGAAATACACTAGATAAATATATTTTTGTACTTTTACAGAAAACTATAATATGGGAGGTATAACGTTTGAAGTAACAATTCATATATTTATTTTATATAAAAAGTTTTAAATGCACGAAAGAACAGATACAAAAATACCTGCCACAGAAGTTTAATTAATATGCATTATTAAAACTGAATGCTATTAATACAGATTAGCATCGCGTACGGAAATAAAAGCACTTGCAATAACAAACAAACGCAACGATATAGGAAGAAGAAATCTTGTTGTTGCTTTTCTTGTTCTTGTTCTTCTTGTTCTTCTTGTTCTTCTTGGTCTTCTTGTTCTTCTTCTTCTTGTTCTTCTTGTTTTTCTTGTTCTTCTTGTTATCATCAAATAAACAAATAATGAGTAGCTAAGAGTTACTTAATCATTAACCATAATGCATATTATAGGCGGTTCAATGAGTAGATCTACAGAAGAAAAACGACATGCATATAAAAACTTGCATTTTAATATGGTATAGTCATCCATTCACTTTTTAAAAACAAACTTAAAATTTGAATCAATAACAGTAAGAACCTTATCACTCTCTCCATAAATTAAAAAAAAAACTGTTAAATTTCGTTTTAGAATGTTATTCACGACAGGTTCTAATGCAAGCAAAATGTACACTCACTCATAGCCGGCAGCCTGAAGAAGGCCTGCTTTAATAATAATAAAATAATTAAATTGAAGACACTGTCACTGGATTTAAAACAGTGAAGATGATAACATTATCAGCAGAAGGAAAACATATATTATCACAACATATATAGTTTGTAGATTTGTATTGTCAAAGATGTAAAGAGGTGTATAGATGTATTTCTCATGCAGAGAAATGCGTGCGTTGCGTTTAAAGGGAAACAACTCCGTGTCAACAGCAGTAATTGCTCGCAGAGTAGAATGTGTGCCTTAATATAATTTAAATTTAACATTAAGTTACAGCCGATATGATGGTTATTCATACTGAAAAATCCAATGGTCTTTGGATGTTGAAACATTTTGATCAGTAATAAAACGGCGCATTTGCTTTGTTCTTCATATCAGATTATTCTCTGAAGGTTTCTAGCTATGTGTTAAATCTGAGTAGCTTCCCCTTAACATCATAATACAAGTGTCAGCTCTGTCCGAAGACCGCACTTTACTTAGACCTCTGTTGTGTCGTGCACTGATGCTAGATCACTTATAGACTCTGGTCGAATAAGCGGTGCTCTGACCGCTTCATAACGGCTATTACACTGTGTTGCACCTCCTTTCGGTTCATTTAAGCTCTCTTCACTCCCCGATGACAGGTCCAAAATAAAAGGCTGAATGTTTCCAGTTTGTCGGTTATTTTCTGGATAAGGTGACTTTAGGGCCTTCATTAGGAACGAAGCTCCTTTTCCTCTATTTTCTGTGAGTTTTGTGGAGTCCAATCTTAACAATGGCGACAATGGGGTGGTTGGTGATCCCAATGCTTGTATATTAGTAACGAGGACACCACGATCACTGTCGACACCCCCTCCTTTGTAATATTGAGTTTTCAAAGAGTGCACATCTCTCCCGCAAAACCTCGGTGAGGATCGCTCATCGTCGGAGCCCAGCAGTCGCGAGCAGCTGTTAAAAGAACTCTGAGAAACAGGTGACAGTGTAGGTGAAGGTCGAGCTACTGTCGGAAACTCCCGAACTGCTGGAAATACTTCGTCTCTAGGACTCCGACACCGACCGTGGGGACAAGCGGAAGTGAAAATCTCGCTGAATCTCCCAACTTCCGGTGGAGCACCAAAGAAGAACTGGGGTCGATTCGACGGGGAAAGATGGCTTAAAATGGAAGGAGAAGCCTGCTCTTTCGGAGAGGTGTTTGACTGGTCTTGGGGATGCAGCCGGTTGGGCTGATGACTTTCTCCTAGCCGCATTTCCAATCCCGTGGACTGCGACGAGGAATTGGGCGTGGTCGGTGGCTGCTGGCTGCCAAAGTTGCGCAGAAGCAGTTCCAGTGAGGATGCGATTTTTTTGACGTCTTGGTTCAAGGATTCCATCCGCTTGTCCAGCTTGTCCACACTGTTACGCGTCCCTTCAATCTCTTTTTGCAGTTTGTGCACTAGTATAGCTTCTTCCGATTTTTGGACCGATACTGAAAGGAAAATTAGCATACGTCATTAATAGAGATACTCCCCAATCTAGAATGTGAAAACGGAATATAATATTAGTAAACGTATTTATTGACTCTAACTAACTGGTATTAAAAAGCTTATTACACTCAAAACAGAAGTACAGTAAACGGTGTGTATATGACTTTTAATAGATAAATAGATAGATAGACAGACAGACAGACAGATAGATAGATAGATAGATAGATAGATAGATAGATAGGTAGGTAGGTAGGTAGGTAGGTAGGTAGATAGATAGATAGATAGATATAGATAGATAAAGAGACTTATAGACACATACATTTCTCATTCCAATAACAAAATTCATCAGTTTCTAACTCTAATGGTTATGACTCAATGTCACAACCAGCGTGAGTGTGTATCGTTGAATGACTTTACAGTGACATTTAAATCGTAAATCAACCACTGTACAAGTGTACAGTACCTTCTGAAACCCCTGGGAAATGTACAAGTGTACAGTACCTTCTGAAACCCCTGGGAAATGTACAAGTGTACAGTAACTTCTGAAACCCCTGGGAAATGAGAAAGTGTACAGTAACTTCTGAAACCCCTGGGAAATGTACAAGTGTACAGTAACTTCTGAAACCCCTGGGAAATGAGAAAGTGTACAGTAACTTCTGAAACCCCTGGGAAATGTACAAGTGTACAGTAACTTCTGAAACCCCTGGGAAATGAGAAAGGAATAACGAGGATTCTTTTGTTTGTGGAAGAAAAGAAATAAAATTTATGGCATTCGCTTAAAACTGCAAAACGAGAAAGGGAGAAAAGCGAATGACAGAAACAGTAAATCAATTAGACACATCTAATGTGATTTAATACCAACAGAGAAACCTTAAAAAACATAATATATAATCTTACTGCTGACCGTTTTGTTGATCAAGAAGCATCGCAACATGTACAATCATCATTATGATTGATTTATTGTCTATTTCTTAGCTTTCTTCGAATTATGCACAGTAAAGTTTTGTAATATTGAACAAATGGTGTAGAAGCCATACGACAATAAGGTTTTGAATCCTCGCCATGTGTTTTGACTGCCGGTAATAGAAATTTACACCTCACCAAGTAAAGTATTAAATATCACAGGTGAGAGCATTGTGAAATTAACATATTAAGAAAGCAAGAATCAGTAACACGACCCTAACCTACAACAATGTGGATATCAACTCTTCAAGAAAGCAAACATCAAATAGTACGTTAATGTGAAATTCTCATTTCATCCAATAAAAAGCAAACAGCAAGTACTAGCTGACTGAATTGTGAAATCTTCATCTCATCCAATAAAAAGCAAACAGCAAGTACTAGCTGACTGAATTGTGAAATCTTCATCTCATCCAATAAACAGCAAACAGCAAGTACTAGCTGACTGAATTGTGAAATCTTCATCTCATCGAACAACATCAAATAGCAAGTACTAGCTGATTGAATTGTGAAAACTTTATGTCATTCAACAAACATCAAACAGCAAGTCACTAGCTGACTGAATTGTGAAATCTTCATCTCATCGAACAACATCAAATAGCAAGTACTAGCTGACTGTATTGTGAAATCCCCACCTCATGCAACAAACATCAAACAGTACGTCAGTGAAAGGGGGTGGAGAACGAACACTAATTGAGTCTAAGAACAACACCTGACAAAGATTTTGACGGTAAGCCTTCGATATCTAATGTACTCTTCAGGGCCGACTACCACTAATTCAAAAATAATTTCCACCCAAAACAAATAAGTAAATTAGTGTTTATCTTGAGAACAGAACTGCTTAGTACATATCGCATACCGATATCTGGATCACGAAGCTCACCTACTTAGCTATCAGTGATTTAAAATAGCAAACATATCTCTCAATATTTTCTAAAATAAAGTTTTGTGAAATAAACAAAACAATCATCATGCGGGAATGGACAATCTGGAACACTCGTCTAACCAGTCCAATCGT
This sequence comes from Sinotaia quadrata, assembly GCA_028829895.1. Lineage (NCBI taxonomy): Eukaryota > Metazoa > Mollusca > Gastropoda > Architaenioglossa > Viviparidae > Sinotaia > Sinotaia quadrata. The sequence continues at coordinate 57,493,472 of CM054182.1, forward strand.
TATTATAATCCACCAACTTGTTTCTCTGATACTTATTACTTACAAAAATAATATTTGTTTGCCTTGGCTTTATAGTCCATTCAATTTACTGTTTATGTATGTCTTAGTTTTGTTCAGGCGAATTCACTTGTTAGTTAATTGTTGGGTTATTAGAGAATTTTCGAAGTCTTTTTGTTCCTCTATTGTTTGCTAGATCTAGATGAAAAATGGTTTTCCAATTCTCTTATTATAACTACACGTTTGTTGACATGGTTTAATTTTATCTAATTCAAACATTTTCTCTCATATTGATTTATTATAGCAATTGAAAATCTTGTCTGCTTTCATACGACTATGTTCCACCTTGACTTATTTTAGCCCAATTATGAAGATTTCTACCTGGGTTTATAACGGGCAAAGTACGACATGATCGTATTTTCTTTTCTCTTGATGGTCTTTGTACTCGGGAGGTTGTTGAAAGTGGAGAGGTCATGTTTCTCATATATGTAGGGGTTTGTGTACTAGCTCCACCTCGCCTACAAGGCACGCTTTCATCTTTGGTAGATTCACTTCTGTAAATAAAGAAATTTTTTTTTTCAAAGAAAATTTCTATTTCTTTAAAAAGGAAGACAATTTAAAATAATTATTTTTATAATATTCTAATACTAATATTCAGACAAAGGAATTACGCGCGCGCGCGCACACACACACACACACACACATATATATATATTTATATATATCTTTTAGGAAATGCAATAACACACATACACATATCAATTTGTACATTATATTTGTATATCTGTATGTCTGCGGGTCGTTCTATGATTCATAAGCCAATCAATCAATCAATCAATCAATCAATCAATCAATCAATCAATCAATCAATCAGTCAATCAATCCGTATGTCTGTCTGTCTGTCTATCTATCTATGCGTGTGTGTGAGAGTTTCATGAATGTGAATGTATTGTGTTTGTTGGAATGTGTGTGTGTGTGTGTGTGTGTGTGTGTGTGTGTGTGTGTGTGTGTGTGTGTGTGTGTGTGTGTGTGTGTGTGTGTGTGTGTGCACGCGGGCTATCATGCGTGACATTTCAAGACTTAGCTACAAAAAGTAAACTTTTGATCTGATATGAATTTATATAATTGACGATATGTTTGCTTTCAATATTCAGAAACGAACTTCATTCATTTCTTTCCACTATTCCATTATTACAAAATCAAGTTTAATGGATTTAGCAATTAACCTCATTCACAGTAAACAGCCAAATAGGCATTAAATGTATTCAGAAAAGCCTTTATAAAGTATGAATATGTTGCGCACATAAATAAATGTAAAGTAAAATCTTTTAAACAATGAGCACAGCTTAAATATGAAGTAGGAAAATTACCCTAATTATAATTGTTATTTAACAATAAAATATTTTTTACACTTTGACTCATTTCTCTTATACCTCAGAACATTGAATGCAGCTAGATTTGTAATCTATCATGAATAGTCACAGAAAGAAAGAAAGAAAAAATGAAAGATAGACAAACAGATAGACAAACAGATAGATAGATAGATAGATAGATAGATAGATAGATAGATAGATAGATAGATAGATAGATAGATAGATAGATTCAAAGCATTATGGATACCTTTAAACCTTTGTAAACATTTTCAAACTTTGGACACTTATTTACATTCGCAGACATTAATTATTAATAATTTTCCCAATCATATTAAACACGCATCATTTCCCAGACTTTACATAATTTAAATTCCTAATATAGTACATCATTATGAATACATTATTTAACTATATGCTCGTTTACTTTCGATGGACATTTCTGTCATCCTTTTCAAAGCCAGCTTCATATCGGCCATTATAATTATGCAAGAAGAAGCTTTCAAGTAACCAAATAAAAATGCATAAGTGTGTATATATATAATTATCTAACCGTAAGAAGCATGTACTTTTATCACTGCTTTATAATATATTTTATCACTCATATTAATTATAACTGATTATACCATATTGATAAAAGGATTTAGAAAACGATACTTGATGGCAAAAACAGTGTAGATAATATTTGACTGTGAAATGTGCACATCCAATAGAAATGTGTTGTATACGTTAGAAAAGATCTTTAAGGAAAATAATGTAGAAATAAATAGTAAAATTCAAAGTATAGTAGAGAAACATAAATAATGACCAATTATAATGTTTACCTATTTAATATACGTCATTAAGGCTTGCGACAATAAAATAAAGAAAATTATCTGAGAAATAAAAGAGTGACTAATCTTCTAATCTCACTACAGAATGTGACGATAAAATTAGACAAGGACAGATCACTACTTTCTTCAATCAAAGGAGAAATAAAATAAAATTGCGATCATTCTAATCAATGACGCTAAAAAAAAGTATGTATCTAGCAAAAATGTAATGCATTGTTGTTCTGGATACAATTTAAAAAAGAGATAATAGTAAATGCTAAATTCGAAAAGACAGTCATTGCAATCAGTGCTGGTTTAAGATGCAGAAAAATCTACCAATTGCTAATTGATAGAAACAAAAAGAAAGCATCTGAAATCAAAGATGAAATGTCATTAAAATGTAAAAGAAATGCAAAAGTAGCCACTAGGAATCAAGTCGGAAATTGAAGAAAAATAAACATGCAACATTGAAAAGATCATTCAAATACCTCTTTAAGCTACGATTTCGAATCAACCTTCCTAGTCTAGACTCACGGAGACTCCGAGCAAAGCTTTGGACAGGTGCAGAAATCATAAAAGGCGTGTAGTTACATTAGATTCATGAAACATTTTGTTAACACTATAACAATCGCTCATTTCAATTTTTGTTGTTATTGTAAATGCAAAGTATTTTGTATTGTAAGGTTTATTTTAAAAAAGAAACAAATGCGATTTCAAATGAAGTAATTGATAAGTATTCAGTAAATGATAGGCGAAGATATACATTTTTATAAGCACACAGCAAACAAGATACACATTGTAGTGGCTATTTGTTATTCTAATTTAAATCCGCATTAACAATAACAAAATATATTTGTCAATAGCTTTTCACTATTTTAGTTCATAAAATCGCAACTTCACTTAAGACATATCCTCTGTGGCTGAATTAAATATTATCTTTATTAAAGAAAACCATCCGTACATTAATTTTACTATAATTATCTACAAAATCTAGTTTTAGCATATATTTATCACTTGGTTCTGCTCCACATCATTCTAATTTATGTGGGTCTCAAAGTTACCAGTATAACCGATTTTATATGTGAAGGCTCAGCCATTTATTAGAGCTTATTGTCAAACTTTCACTTTCACATTATAATTCTTCTTCACAAATAATAAACAGCAAACTACAAATGCAATAACTGTGATCTTTAAATCTTACTCTCCTATCGTGTTATTAGTTGTGGCAGAATAAATTTGCCTATCCCTATTTCTAATTAATAATTAGGCCAATATATTAGTTGAGAATGTATGTAAGAGAGAAAGGAGTTGAGAGATGAAATATGCCAGAAACTTAGTGCTACCCTTAATTTGCAGAAAGAAACATGCCTATTTTCTTTTGATGGTTTTGGAACCTTGTATCTGTTTCAAAAGCAGTGACTAATATACTCTGCCAGACCATCTTGGTATGTGTATCCACCATTGTTCTAGGACTTATCAGTAAACATGTTACTGTAAGTTGTTCATATGAATTCCAAAAATTGAGGCTTGGGTTTGGACTTTTTGAATATTCCTTCTGGTGTGCTAAGTAGTGCTCATGAAGATTCTAGAACACTCCACATGATATGATTTGTGTAATGTGCCTAGATGGGGTACATTCGACCGTCGTCTAATAAGAAAGAAAATGACGTTGTAAACCACGTGATTGTGAACACATGCTAGTGACAGCTGCCATCTTTGAAAAGGTTATGTACATTAACTTTAATTATCTCTCAAACTCCCCTCTCATTTCTATGATGAAAACCTTATCTATGAACTTGATTATATAATGTTAATTTGAGTAATGATGTCTATACTAAGAAAAAATGAGTGTCTAATGTTTAATGAAACATTGTTTAGAAGTAAGGTAAATGTCAATGCTCTTTTGATTATATACATTTGTTGTATATTTGATCGATGATATAATAAATTTATTGTTATATTTATTAACCTTCTTGCTCATATATTAAAAACTTTTGTTGGAGTAATAGTTTTTTAAATATAAATAAAAGATGGATTTTTATTATTCTTTCAGTAAGATGTTTCCACCTGCAGAAACATTATGCAACAGTAAAATGTCTATCTTATTATTGTGTAAAGAGTAGAGTTTGACGTCACCCTTATAATCCACCAAGTGAGAGGCATAGATAATTATTAATAACTATAAATTAAGAGTCTCGGTCACTTGTAATTAGTTGTGTGTGATTAATTAATAAATAATATTTAAATTAACAGTCCAGATCACTTGTAATTAGTTATGTGTGATTAATTAATGAATAATATTCGTAACGACGGAAGGGTGCCCAGAGGTGTCATAATAATAAAATAATCAGACAAATTAATGAAAGCATTACCTTTCTAAATATTTATTCACTGTTTAAGCTAATTACATTTTTCGATTTTCTCAGCAGGTATGGACTTAGTAAGAACAAATGTACAAACGTAAGCAACAGTAAAAAGGACAAAGGGACTCGAACTCCATTCCATTCGAGATAAGTATTTTATCTTGTAGGCAAGCACACAAACGATATAATAATATAAAAACGGTAATAAATAAAATAAGTCTTTATTATGTGATTTAATTGTTCTGCTCTTTTAACGAGTCCCCCCTAGGCATAGTCTAATAAAAGTGACCTGCAAAACATTTGATCAGCTTACTGTTGGGATTTTAAAAATATCATCGCTACATACAGGAAAAAAGAAAGTGATATTAATTGTACCTAAAACCGCCCGTTAAATCCCCGTTGGAGAAGGATGATTTCAGCTTCGCGAGAAGAGGTGACGTAGTTGTTTGCTCGGGATGCTCTGAGTCATCTTCATCACCGGACGCAGATTTTTGCTGCCTGGAGTCTCCATCGTCCTCTTCGTCCATTTCGTCTTCTTCGTCCTCGGAGATGACCGGCAAAGTATTTATAGCAGGAAGAATCGTGTCATCGTCCTGACACAAAATCCATTACAAAAATATATTAAATTATCTTTCCTTTCTTGGTGAATTTATAGTTGATGTAAGTATAAAGGCAAAAAGCAAAATAGCAAATAACAATTTAAACTTTCCAAATTATGATGGACTTATTATATCTATCTTCTGTCTAATTCAGAGCTTTGATCAAGCCAAAGCCACTTGCAAACTTGCCTGAATGTCTTCATGCCCCTCTCGAAGATTGTAAGTGAGATCGTTCGGGAATTCCTTCTGAAATTTCTCCGAGAATTCTGGATATGGCTGAAGACTTTCGACAAGTCCCTGGGTGTTTATGCATAACAGTTCACAGTATGCCAACGAGCGGACGTCGCAACCCGATATGCTGACAGGCTCTTCAAATCTGATATCAGATCCAAACAGGTCTCCCTTTCCTGGAATAAACAAGAAGCAGAAGAAAAAGATAAGTTGACCGTTTCCCTAAGTAATTCGTCGTCGTAAGTTATGATGTTTCTATTTTAATTAGGCGGCAACAACATTACTACTCAATCACTAAGAGCAATATGTAGAATATATAGTTATGATGTTTCTATTTCAATTAGGCGGCAACAACATTACTACTCAATCACTAAGAGCAATATGTAGAATATATAGTTATGATGTTTCTATTTCAATTAGGCGGCAACAACATTACTACTTAATCACTAAGAGCAATATGTAGAATATATAGTTATGATGTTTCTATTTCAATTAGGCGGCAACAACATTACTACTTAATCACTAAGAGCAATATGTAGAATATAAAGTTCAATCACGCACTAAAATAAATTTTAAGAGGTCATCATAGTTTAAAGATGGACAGTTTGAAATATTTCTTAAGGACTTCCCCTCTTAGATTGAAAAACAAATGTCATAAGGAAAAGCAGGCAGTTGAAACAAAGAATAAACACTTTCTCTTACCAGTATATATGAGAACTGGAACAGCAATAACATTAATAAAAATAATAATAATACTGCAACTAATAATAATAGTACCAGCGGATACAACAACATCTACTATTACTACTTACTTACTTTCTACTTACTACTACGACTAAATCAATACTCATAACTATCTACTACTGTTTATACTACTTACTACTAATAGTTACTGCTTACTACTACTTATTGAATACTTAATGAATAGTCTTTACTTATTATCTACTACCACTATTTACTACTTTGTACTGCTACTTATTGAATACTGACTACTTATTACGACTATTGCTTTTACTATTTAAAACTACTGCTACACCGCTTACTTAATACTTACTTACTATTACTACTACTACCAATTACTTACTATTTACTTACTACTACTACTACCAATTACTTACTATTTACTTACTAGTACTACCACTTACTACTTCTACCAATTACTTATTACATACACTACCACTACCAATTACTTACTTACTACTACTACTACTACCACTTGCTTACTACTTACTTACTATTACTACTACTTACTTACTCACACTACTTACTTAAAACTTACTCAGTATTTACTTACTACTCACTACTACTACTACTACAACTATGGCGGAGACGAAAGATGAACATAAAAATGTCAAATAATAAAAGCAGCCATCTTCTAGTGTATTTCCTTTACGTACCGAGGATTGCCACAACCTGTTCATCTTTCAAGACCTCCATGGAACCACTGCACACGTAATAGATGTAGCGGATAGCGTCCCCTTTGTGGATCAGAACCTCCCCAGGACCGAAGAACACTCTGCTAGTCTGTAAAGCGACAGATCTGAGACAGCCCTGGGTCGCGTGCTCAAAGATAGGTAGCAGCAAGATTTCCCGATGAAGGTGAAGGCCGATTTCGCCACGTAGATCTTCCGGAAAATCTTTCATAATCTGCAAACAAGCACGAAAAATGAAATAAACACACACATACACATACACACACACAAACAAACAAACAATAAATTAACAGAAAACATTTTAGCAAAAAGTTTTAATAAGTGAATTTTGTATTGGTCAACGTGCATTTTGTTTGAAAGTTAAAGGCGAACTAGAGGATCTAATATTGTGGTCTATACAAGCCATTATGTGACTGTGTGGGAATCATAAAGACTTTGAGAAAGGAAAGAACGATTCTCTGTAATGGAAATTAGGAATTGTAGATACATTGTTTCTTTCAACTTTGTTTTGAGGAGAAACTAAAAGTACAGTATTTGCTTAAGTATTATGTATGAGAGTATAATAATTTTAAAACCATTTATAAGTATGATATGAACATTTTAAATTGTAATTTTAGATGCAACTCTATGTATATTCAATAATTCTCTTCCAGTTTAGTGAACATGCTAACTTAGAGGGTCTGCTCTGATACATGTTCACAGTCAATTAATTGTAGCAAAATATTTAATACTGCATTATTGGTTGCAGGGTTCTTTATTGTTTTCCTCAGTTTCTGGACTCTGGTTTGGTCTGTATGCAGTATTCTAGTCTCCAGGTATAAAGTTTCTTCTTAATTGGAACTGTGTGAGGAAAGAATCTTCCTGATGTAGTGTCAGGTGTAGGGTGAGGAAAGAATCTTCCTGATGTTGTAGTGTCAGGTGTGTAGTGAGAAAGCAAATGACAGCTGAGTGATATATAGGATAAGCGTTACCCTGAACATTTGAGTAATTTCTGGTACAAGGAAGTTTCTGGAAATTGCTACAGTTGTTGTTCTGCTTGAGGGAGTTATTACGGTAGAGTGCCAGATTAGCCTCGAGAGAATAACAGCAAATCAGTGTTCTACAACATGAGGAGGGAAACACATGGAACTAATACAAACAATAAACTTGTGACTTTGTTACAAAAAGGATGCAAAATTTTATTGAGTCAGTGCCTAAACCAGGTTATGTACAAACTATTATTGCTTATCTCTAATAACTCTACTTCTGTTGTCTGATAGGAACTAACCCTGTGATTTGTATTGAAAACTAATCTACTGAATTATGTGCTATGATATAAGACTATATATATATATATATATATATATATTATTCGAATGTGTTTTTGTGGAAATATTGATTTCAATTAATCTTTATCATTGTATTTGTTATATACATAGTTGATTGTTGATTTAATAAATTTATTGTTGAATTTATTGACTTTCTTAAACATATTGATAACCATATGTTGCAGAAGAAAGTGGGTGGACGGGGGCTTGTTAATATGGATTAAAAGACGGATTTATCTTCTCGTTTAGTAAGAAGTTTTCCACCCAAGGAAATAGTGTGACGGTAAATGTTTGTCTTTAATATTGTGGAAGAGAGAAAACGTTTACGGCGCCCGCATATCCGCCAAGTGATAGAGACGAGTGGTATCTTCTGGATAATTATTAATAACGTAAACTGAGATTCTTTTCAATTGTAATTAGTTATGTATGATTAATTATTATTATTAATAATAATAATCATAACTATTAACTAGGTGGCGTTGGCATCACAGAAAGAAAGAAAGAAAGAAAGAAAGAAAGAAAGAAAGAAAGAAAGAAAGAAAGAAAGAAAGAAAGAAAGAAAGAAAGAAAGAAAGAAAGAAAGAAAGAAAGAAAGAATGAAAGAAAGAAAGAGACAGACAGACAGACAGACAGACAGACAGACAGAAAGAAAGAAAGAAAGAATGAATGAATGAAAGAAAGAGACAGACAGACAGAAAGAAAGGAATAAAGAAAGAAAGGAAGAAAGAAAGAAAGAAAGAAAGAAAGAAAGAAAGAAAGAAAGAAAGAAATAAAGAAATAAAGAAAGAAATAAAGAAAGAAAGAAAGAAAGAAAGAAAGAAAGAAAGAAAGAAAGAAAGAAAGAAAGAAAGAAAGAAAGAAAGAAAGAAAGAAAGAAAGAAAGAAAGAAAGAAAACGTTTCCTACAAATTATTATCACGCATACTAAACAATACGTTTTTAAACTAAAAAAAAAAATAACTAACTGAATCCTTTCACTAAGCAGTCCCATTTATATAATATCACACAGTAAGTTTACCAGTACTTAGGTATGTGAAGTATGCATTCTATTAAACATACAAGGACTGGATGTACTTTTAAACATACATCAATTAATACTTACATCTCTCACATCAATTCCGTTATTGACTGACCACATTGTCTGAAAGTATTCCTGCATTCGAGTCTTGAGTGGCTTTGGAAAATGATGAAAACGGAAAAACTCCTTCAGGTCCTTGGATTTGGCGTGGAAATTGGCTCGCCTCGCGTACATCCTCTGGATAAATGCCGTGACATTACCAAACACAACAGCATGCATCATTGCTGCACGAGATGTTTAGAACAGTGCTAAATTTAGTCTGATTTTGGGCTGTTTATGCATCTCATTTACATGAAACACGATTTTTGGACTTTCTGTGTTGTGTACGTAGCTATTTACCATTATGTGTAAAAGCAGACCTGATTTTGTCCGTCTTTACAATTGAAGCAGATAATATGTATTTTATTATGACCACAAAGCATTCAGGCACTCCTAGATTCTATCAGTTAATTCATGCATCCATTTATGTACCCTTCCGTTTCTCTATTGGGTTGTTGACACATACTGTCTCCCTCTTTCACACTCTCTCTCTCTCTCTCGCTCTCTCTCTCTCTCTCTCTCTCTCTCTCTCACACACACACACACACACATTCAATGACGAACACATATCCTGTATCTATATAGAATTATAAGTGTATATTTACTTTGAAGGCAGTAATATACGTACATACACGTACAGACATCAGGTATGCTCTGGGCACTTGTATTATATTTTACACGTCTATCGTAATTTTAAAAATGGCGCAAACGTTTATTACGCATATTATGCAACTGTTCTCATTTAACTTTTAACAGTTTATGGGATACTTAATCACGTTGCCAATGGAAATCACACACACAAACACACACACACACACACACACACACACACACACACACACACACACACACACACACACACACACCACACACAATGTACACAAGTAATAAAAAAAAATAATTTCCAGGCAATTGTGTTAAGAAAAAACTGGTAGTTGTTGCTGATCTTGGTAATGATGTGGTCGGTGTTCATGAAAATATATTTGATAACTATGGTGATCACATCGTTGATGATTTCTGATGACGACCTTGATGATTATTATGACGATGATAAATGGGTGACGTTGCGATAGTGTCTCGAGAAATTCGCGTCAAAGAGAGAAAGAGAGTCGTATTTGCCTATGGGAAGACAGAGATTATGACCAGAAACAAGTGCTTTGGAGGGGTGACTAGGTAAAACAAGCTCACCTCCCACCAGCATTGCACACACCGAAAATATCTTCTCAGCGTTGGTGTTTGCCGAAACGTTTCCAAAACCCACACTAGTCAGACTGCTGCAGGTGAAGTACAGGGCTGTGACGTAACAACTTATTGTGTCTGGATGTGTTTTATTGTATATAGGTTCACTGATTCGTTGCGAGAGTTCGTGCAGCCAGCCTAAATACACAAATAAAGCAAGCATTTAAATACAACGATAAACGTCATAGTTATTAAAAATATCAAATATGAGTTACTAAAAATATAAAATATTAAATTTTAGCATGTTTTGACATTTGCAATTAGAAATTGAACATTCGATTAGTAGTAAATAATTTTATTATTATTATTATTATTATTATTATTATTATTATTATTATTATTATTTCATTTGTAAACTAGTTTTTAAACGAAACGCTAAAATCTACTAAGGGTATACCACCGCGCAAGTTGCAGCAAAGAAATCACCTTTCTGAAAGTTATGTCCCTTGAATTAGAAACTTTATATGGAGCCAGTGACAATATTCAGTAATGTGAATAGCGAAAACTAGAGCAATAACTGATCATACTCTTGTAAATTCAATCGGCTCAAAATTATATGCTAACCACCTGCTATTTCTTGCCTGCAGTCCGAGATCCTGCTGTCACATTGGACAATTAGTCTGCATAGAAAATCACGCTAGATATCTGAAGAGATCATTTCATCAAATCAGTACTGAATATTTTTTAAAAGAAATAGGAACAATAGATAAACCTTCACCAAAATGAAAAGTATGCTACTGACTATTCTTTCAAAATTACTTTCCAAAGTCAAAATTTGTTTATTACGTTCTTATTTTAGGACATCATATTGTGAACATCATTGAGTAATAAAAATTAACTGGTGAGGTCATCGAAAAAGGGAAGTAATTTCAAAGAGAAATGATGACGTCATCGCCATACAAAGTAATGCTAAGGTGTGCGTGCGTTCGTTTGTGCTTGCGGGCATGTGTGTGTGTGTGTGTGTGTGTGTGTGTGTGTGTGTGTGTGTGTGTGTGTGTGTGTGTGTGTGTGTGTGTGTGTGTGCGTGTGTGCGCGCGCGTGAGGAGAGACAGAGTTAGACGGAGAACAATGTATTGTAGTTACTGATTATGCACTACTTGATATGAGTAAGTTGTGCTATGGTAATTTCAGTCTGCCAAGACAATCATCACTGTTTGGAATGTGTATTGCAAATTGCAATCAAATATGTCCGTTTTCTCGCTTCCCTTACCGCCCGTCCAGTTTGAAGGATTATCCTCCAGCTCTTGTTTTCCAATGGCATACCAGATGCAGGCCAGCCAGTGCGCTAACAATGCAAACATGCACATCAAGATGGCCACAACGAACACACTGTACTGGGAATAACGTTCGATCTTCTGCAATAATCGCGCTAGTCGGAGTAACCGAGCCACCTTTAGCAAATGAATTAACGTCCCCTAGAACATTGCAAACAGCAAAGAAGTGAGCACTGTATTTCATTCTTCAAACTGGTAAATACTATATTTCTATATATTTGGCAAAACTCATGGAGATGTATATAAGAGAAAAGAACATGAATGGTTTAAAACTGAAATAAACATTTTTTAAAATACGTATATCAAATAAAATTGTTTTAAATTGCTGCATTTAAAGGAGAGATATTTTCGAGTCTAGTTTTAAAATTACTAATGACTCAAAATTATGTATATTTAAATTTATTCTAAAATCCAGGGACAGTCTGTTACGGTTTTATATAAATATTTATACATATAATAATGTCCCACAGTTTTCATTTCCCCACTCATTAGAAAGGAAATAGTTGAATGATATATTTGTTTGTTTGTTTTTTGCTTACTTGCTTGCATTCCTGTGTATTATCAATTGTTGAATATGAGAATAAAGTGAGAAAAATTGCAAAAAAAATCAAAGCGGAAGTGAAGCTGGAAAATGCGTTCCTTTTTCTACTGATTTACTAGGTAATCTGATAATGTGAAAAAATTAGAAAAATTGATAGTACAATCTTCACTTTAATACTTCTCAATCGAATAGCTTCATGCAGTATACGTTAACCATTTAGGTGCTACGGAGTCCACACACGAGGTAGAGAAGGAGTTTTTTTTGGGGGGGGGGCTGACAAATCAATAGGGCAATTTATAGAGTTATTCAGGGTGCATAAACAATATGAAATCGAACTTTTCACAAAAGTTTAAAATCTTAAAATTTTCTGCTAATCGAGTATCTTTGGAATAATTCACTGCCTCTGTGTGTTCCTTCATTTAAATAAAAATGATTATAATGCTATTGCCATTTTATTGTCTTTTCTTTCTTCGATATTTATTCCTTTCCTCACATGCTTATTCTGGCTCTGAGTAGGGTTGGTTAGTATGTGCACTGCGTCTCCAGTCATAGTGAATTACCTAGGCGATTACACGATGTCTCGTGTTTGTCTCCGTCATAGTGAATTACCAAGGCGATTACACGATGTCTCGTGTTTGTCTCCGTCATAGTGAATTACCTAGGCGATTACACGATGTCTCGTGTTTGTCTCCGTCATAGTGAATTACCTAGGCGATTACACGATGTCTCGTGTTTGTCTCCGTCATAGTGAATTACCTAGGCGATTACACGATGTCTCGTGTTTGTCTCCGTCATACCCTGGCAGATCCATGCAAACTAGCATGCCTTACTCCCCTCAAATGACCCCCACCACCATGCATCTCTTTCTGTTTTCTCTGATGTCAGCCATTCTATACAGTCATGTATCAATATAATCTAGGTCATTTGTTTACTACTAAAGAAAATAATTCATGCACGTGTTTTTGTTATAAATAGCTCGATTCGAAAGTATGTGAAAGCATTTTTTATTTACAGTAAAAAATGTTCATGCAAACATTTACAAAATATAAAACAGAATGCAAAAATATCATGCCTTAAACTTGTCTCTAGCTGCGCTTCTAAATTTAGCACAGTTCAGACGGCCGATTTTCTGTTAATTTATAATTAATAACACAGCAGCTAATATCACTTAAATGTGATAGCGTATTAACAACACCATTTTACAATCAATAGCTGGGTACATAATAATTTACCGATTAATAGTAGGGCAGTTAAAATAGTTTGCAATTGTTCAAATGACAACCAAAATCATTTTCACTTATTAATACGTCAGATAAATATTTTATAATTATAATTTACGTAGTTAAAACACGGGCGTTTAAAATATTTTATAATTAGCGTAGTTAACACACGGGCATTTAAAATAGTTTATATAACGTAGTTAACACATGGGCACTTAAACTATTTTATAATTGACGTAGTTAACACATGGGCACTTAAACTATTTTATAATTGACGTAGTTAACACATGGGCATTTAAAATATTTTATATAACATAGTTAACACACAGGCACTTAAACTATTTTATAATTAACGTACTTAACACATAGGCATTTAAAATATTTTATATAACGTAGTTAACACATGGGCACTTAAACTATTTTATAATTGACGTGGTTAACACATGGGCATTTAAACTATTTTGTAAATGAGAAGGGAAGAGCTGAAACCGAGTATAATTACGCCTAACGCACAGCTGAACGAAGGTACATGATGCAACTGGAAAGTTTAACTAAACAGAATTTTCCAAATAATAACATCTGCCGCTGATGAGAACAATTCAACAAACATTGTAAATCACTCAGCCCTGCGATAGCCTGTCATGTTGAAAATCGGCCGTGTGAACTAATTGCATGTAAAAGGACAGATCGAAGCCCGTAATTTAATCTGTGCGTGGATATGGAAAATAAAGTAAGGAAATAAACAGTTTTGCTTCTAAACCCTAGTAAACGCCCACCCATGTATGATTTCACAACATGCACGTATTATATTAGTATAGAAAATATACAATGTAAATATAATGAACACATGAAAGCAGTTTTAAAGAAAGAAATAAAAATTCTCAACAAAGCAACTGGGGAAAATGTAAGAAATAAGCGAACATAACGAACTGAATATAAAGCCTACTTTCCGTCCGTCGGGCGCAGTCGTGCGTCACATTCGAGTGCGTCCTTTAACCCGATATGCATTTTGAGATTGAAAATGAAATAGTGCTAGAGAAAGTGTACTTCCTGCAAAAGTTAATTACCATGTGATATTCAGTTCTCTCGCTGTCCTAGAAAAAGCAGAACAAAATATAAACACATTAAGTTGATCGTACTACGTCACAAACATTGTGTATAAACAATGCAACAAGCCCAGTTTACGTCACACTAACATCGTCTTGAACATAAAGCATAACGACACAGACACCGAATAAAAAAAAAATCCCGCAACTTTACATTACAAATTAAAAAGAAAAAGAAATATAGATCTTAAAGGAAAAAAAAGACAAAAATTAAATAATAATAATGAAATATACAGGAGATTTAGCCAAGATAATGAGATGGAATTAGCGGGAGTAGCAGCATATCCTGAAAGAGCCTCACTGCAATTACATCTATTGCGAAATCCATTTCCAGCACACAGATACATATTGCGTTGTTAATGTGTTGCGCACAGCAAAACGAAGGTGTTGGAAATCAGTAAACATTTCCTCTTAAAGAACACAATTATATTATTATTATTATTTAGTTTTATTCCTTTTTCTCACTTCTGTTGACAGTCGGTTATGAACCAAGATTATTGGTGAACCAAGGTTTTACGGAGTATGTGAGCAATTCCGAGGAGGGCTGCTCTTTGAAGTGGGTCAATTTTGTGTTGTCCAGGCACTTTATTCTGATCGCACTTCCAATTCAGGTGATATGTTTCCCAAAGATTCTATCACTACAGGTACTGTTTCTTCTTTTACATTCCAAGGTCTCTGGAATTCTAATATAAGATCCTGGTATTTTTCATTTTTTTCACTTTCTTTTGTTTTTATGTTTCTATCACTTGGAACAGCAACATCGAAGATTGTTGCTGTCCTGTGGGACTTATTGAGAACTACAGTGGCTGGTCGTCGCGCAGGAATCACTCGATCAGTTCTTAGTTCAAAGACCCACAGTATTTTGACTTCTTCTGTTTCGATGACTGCTTCCAGTTGGTGCATCTAGGCTCTTTCCAGGCTTTTTACTCCATATTTTTCAGTATGTTTCTATGTAGGAGTTTTGCCACTACGCTATATCATTTGGTATATTCTGTTCCAGCCAGAAACTGACATCTAGATAGTTTATGTTTTGCTGTTTCTTCCATGTTTTTGCAGTCTACATTTGGAGTGATTTGAGATTTTCATGATTTTGGTTTTGTGTATTTCGTGGTTTAGTGTTGGATCTTGTACTACTGCTATTAGTGCTTCTATTTCTGCTTTCAAAACTGCTTCTCTTAACCATCTGTATGTTAATTGTTTTGCAGATAATTCATCAGTTTGTCGCACATACTGACCAAGGAGAGATTGTGGGCTCCTTATATTTGCTAATGTCTGTTTTGCTGTTTTCTTCCATCTTTCTTTATCTTTTTGTGGGGTTTGTACAATCCACTCATCTTTATTGCTTCTATCAGTGACTCGTTTTTGTTGTTATTCCAGATGTAGTCCCTGAGGCCTATAACTTATCCTCCTTGTGTCTTCTGCCTCCCATTTTCCGAGATACATATAATCTATCTACATCTACTTTTGGATATATGGCTTTATGTATTTTGAGTAGTTTTGCTTGTTTTCTCTCTAATTCATTTATTTCATTTGTTGTCCAAGGTATTTCGTAAGCATTAAGGGCTTGTATTTTATTAATCCCATTTAGGTTTGCTTTGGAACTTGTCGAACTCGCTTTTTATACTCTCTTTTAGCTTTGGACTTTACTTCACTCTGTATTTTTTCTTGATGTTGCAATATCCCCAGATATTTATGTCCTTTTCCACTAAAACATCTTTGATTTTTCCGATGTCGAATTGTAGGCCTTCTGCTATTTTTATGTTTTCTTTCTGGACGATGATTCTGCCACATTTCTCAAAGCCGAATTTCATGTTAATGTCCTCACTACACATCTTGATAGTTCTGATCAGCGAATTGGTATTTTCATTTGTTACCATAAAGCTTTAGGTCATCCATATAAATAAATGACTGATAATAAGCCCTGATTTCATTTGGTACACTAATCTTGTTTTCTGAATGACTTCACTCATAGGATTTAGGGCTATGCAGAACAATAGTGGTGATAGTGAATTTCTTGAAAAATTCGACATTTTATTGGTATGTCTTCAATTTCTGTATTACTGCATATTAGGGTGGTCTTCTAGCTTGTCATTGATACTTGTATAAGGTTTTGTGGTAAAGGTGCTATTTAGGATCTTTTTATTGTTTGAAGTATCAATTATTATTATTATTATTATTATTGATGTGCTGCTGCTGCTGCTGCTGATAATGATGATGATGCCGTTGTTTAGCAGTATAGTAATATCAATCATTGCATCTTTTAAGTACTTACAGTCACACAATACAAATCATTTTTATTTATTTTCATTAGATTTATCAGACACGGTTATTGAGGTACGCTTAAACCAAACGCTGCAAAGCTTACAATGTAGCAATCAACAATGTAATAGAGGACATATTTTACCACACACACACAAAAATAAATATGCATGTGTGTTTCACAAGGATGAGAATGTGTATATGCAGCATATTGAGTGAATATATTATTAACTGATGGTTATGTAATGGACAGTAAGACATTCAATTATTTATTTATGTAAATTTGATTCCACACCGCAACATCTTTGGATGCAATTAGAAATGCAGCAAAATGGAAAGAGAACAAGGTCATGCTAACCTATCAGGAACGCTTTGGACAAATCTCCAAAGAATAAGGGTGGGGACAAGCGCCGTGGTCTTGGACATGTTTGAGGATGTGAAGATCGTTATTATTAAAAAAAAACAACTCACGGTGGTTCGAATATAATTACCGTCCTTTGAAATGTATTGTATTAACTTCCGAAATCTTATGACAAGGTTGTCTTTCCTAAGAGAACTTTCATAAAGACTATTCTCAAGATCGAAAGGGGAAATTACTCTGCGTGTGTGTGTGTGTGTGTGTGTGTGTGTGTGTGTGTGTGTGTGTGTGTGTGTGTGTGTGTGAGAGAGAGAGAGAGAGAGAGAGCTATCCATTTATGCATATTACATAAACGCATTACTTCACCTTGCACAAACACGCTCAATATAACAATTGCACACAACACACACACACACACATTTATTTCACAGTACACTTTCCACAAACAGACTGAATGCCACAATGTGCACAAATTAATGCACTCAATACCATACATTACGCATAAACACTGTAATGTACAACTTGCTAAAAGCGCACTTAATATCAAACCTTTCACATAAATACTGAACTGCAGGCCTGAGTTGAATAGTTTTAACAAAACACTTTGCACTATGCAATATCGTATTTTATAATCACACAATAATCACACGTTTGCAATGAACATCACTCCACCCCTTACACAACACTTAACACCACGTCTTGCACAAACACTTAATCCGCACCTTGCACAAATACACTTAACAAAATACTTTCCAAAAACACACTTCATAGCTCGAACAAACAATATAATACCTGCACAAACACTATACCAAACACACTTAATATTATGCTAGTGCGAACACTTGACTCCACACCTTGGTCAAACACACCTAATGTCACAACTTGCATAAATGTATTTAATACCATATCTTAAACAAACGGACTTAAACAACATGTAGAAAATTTAATATCACATGGAATAAACACATATACTAACACAATACCGTACCTTCAAAAAAGATATTTAATACCATAGGTAACTCAAAATACACTAGCATATTTACACAAGCACATCTAATACCACACCTTACAAAACTCACATTACCACATTTTACTTTGAAACACATTACCACCTCACACAAACACATTACCACTCCTTATAAAACGCATTACTACACCTTACAAAACACACATTACCACACTTACACAAACACACATTACCACACACAAACACACATTACCACACCTTACAAAAACACACATTACCACACCTAATACAAACACACATTACCACAACTTACACAAACACACATTACTACACCTTACATAAAAACATTACCACACCTTACATTACCACATCTAATACAAACACACATTACCACACTTACACAAACACACATTACCACAACTTACACAAACACACATTACCACACCTAATACAAACACACATTACCACAACTTACACAAACACACATTACTACACCTTACATAAAAACATTACCACACCTTACACAAACATACATTACTACACATTACACAAACATACGTTACCACACCTAATACAAACACACTTTACCACAACTTACACAAACACACATTACTACACCTTACATAGACAAACATTACCACACCTAATACAAACATACTACACCTAATACAAACACACTTTACCACAACTTACACAAACACACATTACCACACCTTACATAGACAAACATTACAACACCTTACACAAATACATCTTACCACAACTTCAACATACATTACCACACCTTATATAAATCACCACTCCTTATAAAACATTACCACACCATACACAAACACATATTATTACATAAACACACAAACGCACATACAAACACACACTACCACTCCACGCATAAATGCACACCGTGCACAAAGACAAATATTATCACACCATGCATAAAGACACACATTACCACCATATGCACAAACACACTTCATAGCTTACAGTGAACATACACATTAATACCGCAACTTGCACAAATACACCTAATACCACATCTTGCAGTAGCACAGTTAATGACACACTTCATCAAACAAAATATAATGCTTAGCATTGTAACTGATAGTTGCAGTTGCATTTTATGCATTTAACTAAGAGTAATACACAATTATATTCTGCATTCGTGTCATTACAAGGCGTCACAGTTATTTGAGAGTTGTGCTTTATTTTACCCATCCTCACACGCATGCGTCACCACAAACAAACGTACACACACCACAGAAAACGTACACACACCACAGACAAAGGTATAAACACCACAGACAAACGCACACACACACACACACACACACACACACACTACACATAGTTTCGGACTCCTGATCTTAACCACTGCTCTTCGATAATTTCTTGCTACATTTTCTCAAAGTATAAATTAAAAAAAAAAACAACCTTTAACTAGTAGTATTTTTAACCCTAAATTACAACCATAATGTAAACAAACTTCTCACAAACGTTTTCCACCGAAGAAATATTATTTCATTATTTAAGAAACATTTACGGGTTTACAGTTCAACAATAATATATGTTTCAAAACGTCTTTGTGTGTGCTTGTGTGCGCAATTCGAAATATATCATCAGTTTAATTTTTTTAAAATAAAAAATACAAAGTTCAGACAACGACAAATGGAAATATGAATGGAGAGAGACATAAGAGTATGCGTGTCACTGCAGAGTCCGTTACTTAGAATGGGCAACCCCCACACCACCACCACCACGCTGACTCGTCAACTATAATGAGTGGACGCTATGCGCAATAGGTCAAGGTAACGAATTATACGTCAGTAAACGGAATTATGGGTAGAATTAAATATTGGCGCGACAACTAAACGTTACACAATGGTAAAACAATGCAGGCGAGCAGTTAAATGTAATGAATGCGCGCAATGAATACACACATCCACGTACACGCGTGCACACACATTGCCAATCTAAAGTGTTGAAGGTGTAAACACAAGGAGGGGACATACGCAATGGACTCACAAGGGAAAAGTGCATGCCAGAATTGAAAAGATGTATTAAACGGGTGGCTGAGTTGCGATCGAACGACAAACTTCAAGAACAAGCAAACGCACAAGGAAAACGAATAGTGGAAAGAAGTGAAGACAGAATACAACCAAAACCAAAACCCCCCACAAACGAAAAATTAGTGGGTTAAGGATGCGAGCATTCTAGTTGAAAGAAAATCTATCTTAAATCAAGACATTTATTTTCTTGTCTAAAATTAAACAGTATAAAATGTTACTAACTATTCTAACAGTCATACTTTAGACATGAAGCACATCCACTTTATCTACTACACTTTTAACGGGACTGGTCGGGTTCATATCAACGAGTCCTCTGATGTCCGGCACATGCCAGTCACGCAGACAGAAATAACTCACCGTGTCTACATCAAAGGCATACAGAAGATCAAAAGGTATAGCCGCTAACAGGTCCAAGAGAAACCAACCCCGCATATAGTTGAGAGCGATGAGCCGTGAATCATAACAGACCTGACCATTCTTATTCACGTAGGAAGTGCGGAAATTGAGAACAATATCTGGAAAAGAGATAAATGGCTTTGCAAATGTTGTCGAACAGTTTCATGCTAACAATTTTGATGCAATTAACTTTTAAAAGTGTTTTGTTATGTGTTCTGTGGTCTTTCTTGGTTTTTGGCTACAAGCAGTTTTACCTTCTTTGATCTGAGATGCAAAACCTTTTATGGATCATTCTTGCTTCCTTCCGTCGTTCAAGTGTTCGTTCGTTTCTCATTCTTTCATTTTCCCTTTTTAAACTATTTACTGTAGATTTTATGGGTATAACTTTTCACTCTCTTTCTCTTCAGTAGACTGATAATATCAGTACATTAATGATGCTTTTACTGTCTTATGTGAGATATTTATTTCCCTACTGTCAGAGTTTTAAGAGTTGATATCTATGACAACGAGCAAGATATTAATAATTATTTTTTTTTTGGATAGGCATTAATGAAGGAGATTATTATTGAGATAGCAAGGACCATCATAAACACTTTTAAAACAATTACTGTATTTATTTACTGAGTTTGTATTTTGTGAACAACTGGAACTTAACCAGGCTTTTGCCACCAGTTATTGCCAATAGACTACTGTAAGGACATTGGCAAAAAGTTATGAAAGTTGAGCTAAATTTCTTATTACCCAATAGACTGCTGTAGGGACATTGGCAAAATGTTATGAAATTTGAGCCAAATTTCTTACTACCCAAAATTGTTCCATCACAAACATCACTACATCCACTAATAAAATAATCAAGGAATTACGTATTAAATATCAACCAGATCAGATTAGATCAGCACTAATGAAAACACATAAGACCGTGTTAAAGTAAATAAACAGTGAGTAGATAATTCATATTCCAATAAGAGAAAGTTAGGTGCATCTATAAATAAATAAACGTAAACAGTGAATCAATAATACCATTTTAATATTTAAATACTATCCTTAAATCTGCATAACTTTCAGTTTAGCCATCTGACAAATACAAAACGCACAACACGTAAAGCCAATGCTGTCTGCAGCGCCCTACCGTATGAAATGGCTGCTTCCGTTTCCACTAAGAACAATGGATTGTTTACCTATGCCAAAAAGAACCTCCACAGCTGGGTCAATGTAGATGAAGTCCTTGTAGCGGCCCTGCTTCCGGAAGGCAGCGTTAAAAGGCACCATAATCGCGATGTAAAAAGTGCAGAGAAGAATCAGCCAGTCCCACCCAATTTTGAAGATTCCGTAATGAACTATTACCAGTTTAGATTTCTTTACCTCTTGCACTTTGTATTCTGGCATCTGGGATCCAAGCTGAAAGCGAGAATTGCAATAAAATTGAAAGAAGGAAACGACCAACTACAGAATTGTTGGCGTTAGCGGACAAATAGGCAGACACACAGAGGCAAATAGAGGAAGGGTGGAACTGACAAGGGGATGAAGAAAAGGGTATGCAAACAGGTAGAGATTAAAGAATATTAAAGCATACTTATGCATGTATTCATACTGACACACACATTATACATACATTTCTCTTTAAATTTTCCTATTAATGGTACCCCTTTCCAGTATGCGTGTGTTTGATGGACACTAAATTGCAAGTACACAAATGAACACGCTCATACGCATTTACATTCACACACATATTTACAACTACACGATTCTTAACTATTTCTC
Source organism: Sinotaia quadrata (assembly GCA_028829895.1). Taxonomy (NCBI): domain Eukaryota; kingdom Metazoa; phylum Mollusca; class Gastropoda; order Architaenioglossa; family Viviparidae; genus Sinotaia; species Sinotaia quadrata. Next base: position 57,515,887 of record CM054182.1, read on the forward strand.
TTGTGTGTGTGTGTGTGTGTCTGTGTGTGAGCGGGTGTGTGTGTGTGTCTGTGTGTGTGTCTGTGTGTGAGCGGGTGTGTGTGTGTGCGTGTGTGTGTGTGTGTGTGTGTGTGTGTGTGTGTGTGTGTGTGTGTGCCTTTCTGTATGTCTCATCCTCCTCTTTCTTTCTCTCTCCCTCTTTCTCTGTCTCTCAATCTACAATTTTCTGTTTCAATTTTTTTCGTTTCTCCGTTTTCTTTGTCTTTATTTGTGTGCTGCACTCGCAAAATCGCAAACACAGATTATGCATTTATGCATACCTACACGCGCAGAGACTGGCATACATATACCAAGCACATACACGCATGCACTTAGATAGATAGATAGATAGATAGATAGATAGATAGATAGAAATGTACTCTCCATAACTTCATGCTTCATTGAACATTCACACACAGACGACGTACCCGATTGAGCTGCTGCAGCTTGCTTTTTGTTTTGTTGTGCCGGTTGAGCTGCCCTGATATGTGGTATAAAACAGCGCGACTCCGACGTCTGGAGTAGTTGTAATTCTCGGGCATTTCATCGGTATTCTCATCGTCAGATTTATTGGAATCGCCATCCTTCTCCATCACATTTCCATTGTTATCTATCTCGACAAAAAAAGTCGTTCGCTGCTTTATGCACACAGTTGCAATCATATTAAGAAATTAAATTATCTATTATATCAAAGGAATGTAAAGAAAAAAATTACATCACGAGATCAACTGATGCTGAGATTAATTAATGAGAATCGTTTACTGGCCAGATAACTGCGTGATTCAATGTTCAATAATAAGCGTGCTCTTCAGAAAACCAACCTCATTAATTTCACCCAAACATATTTGTTCAAGTGTAAATTCTGCATAGGTAAAAGGAATAGACAATTTTTATTTGTAATTAGAAGAGAAAAGCAAATAGTCCTTTCTATCCCAAGGGTATTTCTTGGGGTATAGATATTCTTCATGATAAACATTTTTATACATTGTACAAAATATAATGGAAATGTTGCGGAATGGCAGCAGGACTCGGACATCTCTCTATAAAAATCGGAAAATGTTTAATTTATTTAAGTCAGCGTGTTGTTTGGTCATTAATTTATATTTCTTCAATCTTTATTCTTCACAAACGTTCAGTGAGAGACATAATTATTTAAAAGCGATACAGATTAATAAAGAAGGCGATGCATATTGTTCTAGGTAAAGAAAGAAGGCGATACATATTGTTATAGATAAAGAGAGAACTTGTGAGCGTGTCAGTAAAGGAAGGTAACATTTGAATTCAAGGTCAAATTACTACCATACTTAATGCTATTTTCTTTCGAAACGTCTGGTTAGCAGAATTCTTAAACTGTAACTCAGATAGCAGCGTTACAGCCGATCCTATAGTTATTTCATTGTCTGTCTCCAACTCACACTAATCATGTTGTTATCTTTCTTTTGATCATATTATTGCGTGGCACGATAATGTTGCTTTATATCTCACGATCATATTATTGCATATCCATGAAAATGTTACGGTGTGTCTCATGATTATATTACTGCCTGCCTCATGATAATGCCAATATAGCGCATTTCCTGACGGGGCAGACACTACCCCTTCATATCTTGCTGCAGTAGCCGAGAGAGAAGAAAGTGACACGCCCATCATTGACCCAGATTACTCATTGTGTCTAATAAGGGATACCGTGACATATGCATTGGCGCAGATATCGTGAAAACAGAATGCCAGGAAGTCGAAAACGTATTATATGACTTCCAAGATGTATTGGTAGACAAACCAGGACACACAGAATTAGAAGAGATCTATGTAACACCACTGGATTCGAACCCCATATGGTGTAAATCCTATACCTTCCCGCATGCCACAATCATAGCTGTTGAAACTGAAGTGTAAGACATTTTGCATGATGGCATAATTGAACCGTCCAACTCACCATATGCATCGCCGACCATACTAGTTCGAAAAAAAGTTGGAAAACACAGGTTCTGTGTAGACTAGAGTAGCTGAACGTGATCAAGCAGTATCAAGGCAAAACACTACCTACATCAGACTACATATATTCTCGTTTGACTCACACATTATTTCACCTGTATTGATTTAACGAAACGTTATTATCAGATTCATGTCCATGAAGGTGATCGAGAGAAATCAGCTTTTGCCGCACCCAGTGGCCACTATCAGTGGATGGTTATGCCATTTGGTATACTAAACACGCCCGCTACCTTTCTCGTATGATGAAGAAAATTGTTAATCCCATCAAGAGTGACCATTTATCCAATTGTATGGACGATCTTTTGATCACTACTCCTGCCTGGACTGAGCATATTAAATTGCTCTATGCATTGCTTTGCAGGTTATGTGAAGCAGGTTTGACAGCACATCCTTCCAAATGTCAGATAGAAAGTAAGGCACTTGGTTACCTAGGTCACATAGTAGGCCAAGGCCAACGTCTGCCAGAGAAAGACAAGATTATTTATGTGTGAGATGCACCACATCATGTAAGCAAGAAAGACATACAGTACTTCTTACGGATGGCTGGATATCATCAGAAGTTTATTCTATACTTTAATCTGGTTGCAAACCCACTATCTAATGTGATTCATAAGGCCAGATAGATGTGAATCTGCATTTAAAAAGCTCAAGGACGCACTCACTCCGTCACTAGTCCTACATTTTTTAGATGTCACTCTACCTTTTATCATTTGCATTGTACAGATGCATCATGAATAGGCATTGCAGCAGTTTTGTTGCAGGAGTGCCTTAACAGTGAAATAAATCTAGTACTGATTGTGTATGGCAGCTGTAAACTTTCTGTTGCAGAAACTCACTATAACACATCAGAAATAAATTGCCCAGCAGTGGTTTGGGCCACAGAGAAATTTCAACCTTATTTGTATGGTCATGAATTCATACTGCAAACAGACCACTGTTCGCTCATTTATTTAACCAGAGTTAAACATTCAAATGCACATATTATGCATTGGTCACTCTTAATGCAACAATGTTCGTTCCGCATAGAGCATATCACAGGGGAACACAACAAAAATGCAGATTTCCTTAGCCGCCATATGGCTGTTGAAGGAAACACAGATGTTCTTGGACGTCTGCTCCATCCACTTACCAAGCTAAACCCATATGCTTTAGACCACGTTTCAAATCCAAAGCCCACAGGCCACGTCCGGCCTGGCGTACAATTATATCCGGCCCATGAGAGAATTTTAGGCAAAAATATTTTTTGATGGCCCGGCGATATGAAGTGCAAATCAAATTCCCAAATGTAGCAGCTTTGCCGAATGAAAAGCTGCCTGAGAGCATTCCCGCATTGATCAGAATAAGCGAAAATATATAGTGCATGGTTATTCGTCATTTCAAAGCCACCGGGAGGATGAATATATGTTTACTGACAATGGCGGTAAACCTGTGCGTCTAATTTGTGGAGATAATGTGGCTGTGATCAAAGAATATAATCTGAGACAGCACTACAAGACTAAATATAAAGAAAAGTTGAAAAACCTGAATGCAGAGCAGAAGCTACAGAAGGTAAAAGAATTAAAGAGGAATCAGAGCAGACGTTTTTCACCAAAGCAAAATCACAAAGTGAAGCTGCTGTGAAAGCAGGTTTTATTGTGGCGGAGGAGATCACCATATCTGCCTGATCATTTACTGAGGGAGAGTTTCTGAAGAGCTGCATGATGAAAGTGTGTGACGTGTTCAGATGTTTGCAAATGTAAGCCTTAGCAGAAATACAGTTTATGATCGAGTTTGTGAGATGGCCACCGATCGAAAAAGACAAAGACTTTGTTGCATACTCTCTTGCTGTCGATAAAAGTAGTGACACGACTGACACTGCACAGCTCGCCATTCCGTGGAGTGGACTTCAGTTGTAATGTTACAGAAGAAATATTGGACATGAAATCCATGCATGGGACAACAATAGGAAAAGACATTTTTGACAACGTGTAACCAACGTGTAACCAACATGAACCTGCCTTGGGACAAACTAGTTGGACTTAACACAGATGGAGCACCGGCGATGTGCGGCAAAAAAAAGTGGACGAGTTGGAAGGATGTGGTTAAAGATGCAGGAGAACTGTACTGGTGAGTTGATAGCATCTCACTGCATCATACACCAAGGATCGCTGTGCGGTAAAGTCCTCAACATGGAGCATGTAATGAGCGCTGTAACACAAACCGTTAACTTTATCAGAGCCAAAGATTTAAATCACCCCCAATTTCAGTCTTTTTTGCAGGAAATAGACTCAAGAGTTCGGCGACATGCCTTATCATACAGAGGTGCGGTGGCTAAGTCGGGGAAAAGTTCTCAGTAGAGTTTTCCAGCTGATCGAGGAAATCTGTCAGTTTATGGACAGCAAAGGAAAAGACAGTTTTGCAGGATGAAAAGTGGAAATGTGAGTTGGCGTTTTTGTCTGACATAACCACTCATTTCAACGTCTTGAACCTGCAGCTCTAGGGACGGGACCACTTGATCACTGATATGCATGATGCAGTGAAGGCATTTCAAGTGAAGCTGAATTTATGGATGACACAAATACACCAAAGCAACTTGTCTCACTTTCCTTGTTGCAAAGCAATACTGAACCAAGTCAGCGCCACGGTATTCCCAAATGCACATTTTGCTGAAAAACTGAGCTCACTTCGCATTGATTTCGTACGGATCTTTAGTGACTTTGAAGAAAAGTAATTTCGAGCTGTTTTGCCATCGACATGGAAACTGCACCTGTACATTTGCAGATGGAGCTCATAGAGCTGCAGTGTAATGGGGCACTAAAGGCAAAGCACGACACTCTGGGGCCTACACAGTTTACTCATTTCATTCCTGGAGCGATGCCCCAGCTTCGTCTACATGCGGCTCGAACCTTGAGCATGTTTGATAGCACATATCTGTGTGAGCAGATGTTCTTTGTGATGAAGATTAACATAACAACACACATGAGTCGTCTCACTGATGAACACCTGCAGTCCATCCTGAGAATTTTCATAACACAGAACCTTACTCCAAACATAAACGAACTTGTTGCCAACAAAAGATGCCAAACATCCAGCTATGACAAATTGGCATAAGAGTGAAAATCAGTATGCCTTGATTTGTTATTAGTTTAACTTTTGTCTGTTTTAATACATATTAGTGTTTAAAAAAGGTTTAGTTTTCCACAGTTCAATGAGTGTTTATACAGTTCGGCCCGCAACCTTAATTGTGATTTGAGTTTGACACCCCTGCTTTAGACTTTGTACCGATGAAGTCGACACTTGAATCTCATAATGCGATCGTACTGTCGCCCAGATAACTGTTTGTAACTCCTTGGATATCTTTAATTATTTGACCTTGAAGCTAAGTGCTTTGCTTGTTTGCACTATGTAATATAACCCAAATTCACATATATGTACTATTTTCTAAAGAATAATTTAACTCGTCACACATGTGAGAGGAATGTACATTTGAATTACATGCCATTATCTTGATATTTCCTATTTAATTGAGTTAATTCTTATCATTGCTATTTTTCATTTTGAAGTATATTTTAATTATATTGTAACTTTGAATTAAATTGGCACATTGGAATTATTATGAATACATACTGTATCTCTCCTATTTAAAATTATTGAATGTAATATTTTATATATTGCTAACCCTGTTTGAATAGCTATTTTTATCATCGGTGACTCTTGAGGTTTTAATAAACTATGAGCCAAAATTTTATTCTTAGTTGGGGATTTTGGTCACAATAACATTTAATACGTGTTTATTTAGTGTCTTTTATGCTCTTTATTTACAGCTGGTGAGCCTTTTTATTGAACTATTTGTGATGCTGTTTGCTTAATCTGTTTTGATCCCTCATTTTCAAACAAAATCACAAGATTTATTTCTGTCCACATAACAAGTGTGCTTCAAATTTGAAAGAATTCCTACTGAATGGTTGCAAGATCTTATAAATAGACATACCTTTCTTGAGGGGTACGTTCTCATTGATATAAATTTCGTTCAATTAGCAGTGACTCCAAATTTCTTTATTACTCACGACGGCAACGCTGATATAATTGCTATATGTGCGTGCGCGCGCGCGCGTGTGTGTGTGTGTGTGTGTGTGTGTGTGTGTGTGTGTATGTGCGTGTATGTGTGTGTGTGTGTGTGTGTGTGTGTGTGTGTGTGTGTGTGTGTGTGTATCTGTATATGTAGGTATCTGGAGTGCGTGTGTATTCTTGTACTCACACACGTATGCCTTCAGTGAATGTGCTTGACTGATTTTTGTACGCTTGTGTATTTATACCGGGAAAAAATGTATATATCGATTGATTATAGGTAATCAAGTTATCTCTAAGACTGGGAAATCCTATTAGTAAGGAAATGTCGCTGGAAAATCATTTTAACAATTTGTCGTTCCTGGTCTTTTTTTGACTTTCTTTTTATCTTTATATTAGTTGCTTTCTGTTAACCAAGATCATTATATAGGACTTACATTTTTCTGTCATTTAAAATAAGGGAATTATGTTAACTTCGGGGGTCAAATACTGTGCAAAATAATTTGACAGTGTTTTGAAACACAGGCAAAACACAAAGATAATTTACAAATTGAACAACGGGCTAACAGACATAAGTAATCAAAATGATATATGGGATTTTTAAAATTCTTACAATTACAAATATGTTTATTTGCAACAAGCTAGTTTTTATAATCAGTCAATATTTTACTTATTTACTTACTTAATGTTTAATTATTATTACACATGTCACTATGAATTGATGGAGAGAGAAATGCATGTTAAAGTTATTTACGTAAGATCATTTACGTAAGATCCAGCAATGTAATGTATTTGGAGTTCAATTACATACGTGAATGCATGTGTAATGTATTTGGAGTTGTCACGTACGTGAATACATGTTTATTACATGAGGCTAAAAATCTTAGCTAGCTTGGATTATCTTTCAAAAGTGACAGGACGATTCAAAGAAAAAGCACCCCCACCCCCCGCCAAAGCATAACACTACATATTTAATAAAGTGAACATATTTGCAAACTTTGAAAGACATTGCATATATTTCAAAACTTCATTGCTACAAATTTGTCAAGGCATGCATTTTCTTAACACTGCTGAATATTATTCACCCATTCACTTTGTGCAATCATTAATTTATCGAATTCTTTTAACCGTGTACTTTATTATTTTCTAAGCACATCGACATCATACATACGTTTTCTTTACAATTTATGTCCCATGTCATAAAATCGATAACATCGGATGCACGTGTACCTAATGTGATCAGTTTAGCATTCTGATGAAATGGCTTTGGTTATATCTCAGCAGGGTGAGTATGCATTCTATAACAGCCTTTCAATGCAAATATTATTAAAGACAAATATATTTGTTTCAATTAACTCTGAATATGTTTGCGTGTGTGTGTGTGTGTGTGTGTGTGTGTGTGTGTGTGTGTGCGTGTGTATGTATGTTTGTGTGTATGTATGTGAGAGAGAGAGAGAGAGAGTGTGTGAATGAGTGATTTTGCGGGCTCCATGCAGAAGCCAGTTAAGTGTGTTGAAATGTAACTTGAGACAATCAATATTCTTAGACTGTAAAATTGCGCCTCCACAGATTGATTTTCAAACGCTGCATCGTTTCGAGTGATAAGGTTGTTGATGTTTTGCCAAGGCACTCAGGGGCAACTGTGAAGCTGTAGCTGAAGACACTCTCGAGACTGTCACCTTATCTGAGTAACGGTTGAACGTTCCATTCAACTATTATATTATTTTCAGTTCGTTGTAATAATATTTCAGGTCCACTATAATATTATTTCCAGTCCACTATTATATTATTTCCAGTACGCTGTCATATTATTTCCATTCCACTGTAACATTGTTTCCATTCCATTGTAACATTATTCCATTCCACTGTAATCATATTTCAAATCCACTGTACTGTTGTTTCCATTCCACTGTAATATTATTTCCATTCTAATATACACTTTTTTCATTCAACTAATCTATTAGTGGTGGAGTAAATGTGTCTACCCCTATTTCTTAGTTGTTATATAAATTGTTAAATTGTCAAAGTGACCCGGCCTTGGACACTCCTTATGATGGTTTTTTTAAAGTGTCAAAGTTGTAAATAAACAGATCAGTTGGAGAATATGCTAGAAATTGTTGATGCAATCCAAACCAGTTCCAACTGGATGCGTAGTTTTCTGACTAATAGTTTCACACTTGTTCATAGCAAATTCATCCAATGGGGATGGACTTAAAGTTTCTTTGTTAGAAGTAGAAGTACTATACACTAATCATTTTGAATGTGAACATAACTCGATCATTAGTTGATAGTAAGTTAACTGACTGAATGAAAGAATGGACTTAGAATATTTTGTATATTTGCTATTGATCTATGATTTGAATTAGAGAATGCTTATGTAATTGAACCATTATTCCTCTGTTTATTAATTTGACTACACTGTATATTATACTTGTAAATTTTGATCGATGATTTGTTTCATATGCTGTGTGTGTAACGGGCTAACGAAAGTTTGCAAGATTTGTAAGGTGAGAATGTTTGTAAGAGAGAAGGTAGTTTGGAGATGAAATATGCCAGAAATTTGGTGCTGCATTAATTTGACTTTTGAAGAGAAAACACGCCTTTTTGTTCATGTTACAGTGACTAATATACCCTGCTATGTCACTTTGATGTGTGAATATAGCATGGTCATCAACATATCAGTAAAACATGTCACTGTAAGTTGATTACTGTGAATTTCATTGGGGAGCCAATACAGTGGAATTTGTGGCTTGAGTTTGGTCTCGAGAATTCACGAAAATTCTCGAACATCCCTCATGGTGTGCTGAGTAGCATACAAGAAAATCCAAGAACATTCCTTCTGATGTGATTGATGGTGTATGTGCAATTCTAGATGATTCTTCATGGTGTGCTTTGTGAGCTCATCAAAGATTCTGGAATAGTTGTGTAACGTGCCCAGAAGGGACATTTGGACCCTCAACTGAATAAGAAAGACAGTGAATTGTTGCAAGCCACATGATTGTGAACACATGCCTGCTGCAGCCACTATTTTTGGAAAAGTTATGTGTATTGACTTTAATTATTTATCTGAAACTCTGCTCCCATTTCCGTGATGATGGCCATGAACTTGATTATGTATTTAGGTATTTGACTGCTAATGTCTATGCTAGGATAATCTGAATGATTGTTCAGCATTAATCAAATATTGTTGTGAAATGATGTAAATGTCAATGTTCCTTTAATTATATTCATATCTTGCATAAATTTATTGACCTTCTTACACATATTAATAACCATATGTTGGAGAGACAGTGGGTGGATGGGGGGGGGCTCGCTAAATTTAAATTAAAAGTCGGATTTGTCTTCTTCTTTGGTAAGAAGTTTTCCACCTACGAAACTATTGTGTGATGGTGAATGTTTGTCTTTGATGTTGTGGAAGAGAGAAAACGTTTACTGCGCCCAAGATTCTCATCACTTGTAATTAGTTATGAATTATGAAATAATAATATTAATCAAAGTCAATAACAAGTTTGGCATAGGCGTCATACTATTATCTACAGTCCAGTGTAATATTATAAGAAATTCTTAATCGTATAACGCCAAGTCTATTCATACGTTCGATTTTGCATTATAGTATTAGGAAAGGGAGGATTTATGAAGCCGTAGTCATCAGAGATCATGTCAGAAGTGTATGAACCACCCAGAACAGTCCAGGATTTTAAATTCATCTTTGTATCACTCAAGCTTTGTTGTAGAAACTAAGAAACAGAGATTATGATTTAAGTGACAGGCGATCACAAAGTCACCAGACTCGTGTTCAGCTTTATGGTGGACGATCCCCTCTCGGGGAAGAAATCCTATGGGCGATCGTTGGCCCGCTGTCTTTGCTCAAAGTAGAGGCTTTATTGTCTAGTCAGTCGGATGAGAAGACAAATCTGGTCCCGTGTACTACCCGCATGCTAAAAGATATCTCACCAGTTAAAATGCGAAAGATATGTCCAGGACACGTTTCCGACTCGATTAACATACAAAGGCCAACATAATTTGTCGAATTCGCCAGAGGGGATTTGACTTCTTAAAAAAATATTTAACAGGGTGCTATGTTGTCCATTGTGATGGCGACAAAGCGTTGCTTCACTTATGTTTGAGCTTAGATCTTTTATCTCCTTGAAGACATTTATTAATATTTACTTTTTTCAGTTTACAATATAGGACAACATTGTTCAGTGGAAATTGGTTCCAACACGTCTGATTAAAACATGTTTGGCTTTATTTGTGTGTTGATATTTACCATTCTATAACTGAATGAAATCATTGTGCGGCTTGTACACAACAATAAATTGGTTGTGGAAAAAATAATTCTAAGCTGGGGAAAGTACAAACAGTCAATAGATCCTGGCAAGATATGAAGGTGGCATATTTAACTTTCCTGTCAATACTTCATTCAGGTCGTAATAATACTGTATTTACAGCTTAAGAGCAAAAGACTTTCTTCCAATCCATAAAAGAATCTTGTCAAACTCCGGACTGAACATATTCTCCCTATATCTGCACATGGCAGTCGCCATACTATTACTAAGGTTTTAATCTAAACTAAAATTGGAGTTAAAACATTGGCATTATTACTGTTACGTTTAACTTTCACACCAGATTAAAAAGAGAATCAGTTTGTTAAACTTAATTTTGTCTCACCTGTTCACACACAAGAGTGTTAGTGTGGCGGGGATGGATTAGACACAAGTGTTTCTGATAAGTCTAGTCAGGTCAGTGTTTGGTGAAACTGTTCTCAATGTATCTGTCTTAGGATGTGCATACACACACACACACACACACACACACACACACACACACACACACACACACACACACACACACACACACACACACACGCACACACACACACACACATTCAGTCTCTTTCTCACACACATATAAATATATACACACTTTCTCAGACACAATCTCACATACACATTTATATATACACTCATACACTCTTGTTCACACACAGAGACACCACATTTCAAGAGTCACATTCACGCACTTGCATAGACATCATCACTTTACATGCGAGAGTACTTACAATCTACTGATGTCTAATAACTTAACATTTAATACATACATCACTTTACATGCGAGAGTACTTACAATCTACTGATGTCTAATAACTTAACATTTAATACATACATCACTTTACATGAGAGAGTACTTACAATCTACTGATGTCTAATAACTTAACATTTAATACATACATCACTTTACATGAGAGAGTACTTACAATCTACTGATGTCTAATAACTTAACATTTAATACATACATCACTTTCCGTGCGTTAAACAAAGTCCTACCATTGATGTCTGTTAGTCGACTTTCAGGCGTGCTGACAGCCTTTTCCCTGGAGATGTCCTTGTGTGATACTAAAAATAGCACCACTTGGCGCTTCTCGTTTTTGATGGGCACAATATCCATTAGGCACCAGAAGGGATTTCCTGCAGAAAAAAAGAGTTCTAGATAAAATTTCCTCTCACCTACGACGATCTGCCTAGCATTACCGGGTAAGCTTTGTGCAAAGTATTTGTTTGAACTCTTTCTAATGACACTATCAGTAGAATTATTCATCTGTCTTTCTCTCTCTATCTCACTTTATGTCTCCATCCACACCTGCGTTTCGCTCTTCATATCTCACTCTCTTCTCCAAATCTCTCTTGTAAATATCACATATTTTAGACATCGGCAGAGTTCACCGATAGATAAAATCTAACGTTGTTAAGCACAACTTTAAGAATAAAATTAGAAAGGCAAATAAATATTTATATTTATTCGCACTCTCTCTCTATTACTCTCATCCCCACCACCTCTCTCTCGCTTTCTCTTATACTTTGTTTCCTTTCCCGCCTCTGTCTCTCTTAAAGAAGTGAAGAATCAGCAGAGTTCTGAGCGTTGTTAACAATACCCTGTCCAGCTCATACAATGCAAGTAAAATCTCTTCTTTATGAGGATATTGGATGCGTTCATACTGAAATTACTCATTATTTACAAACTGTTCCAGTGTGCAGGTCAAAGCTTCAATCCAATCATCAGGATACTGTGATACCTCTTGAGAGTAAAATTTCATGCTATCCAGACCCAGCTCGTCCCGTCCCGTTCCAGGCTAGGATTTTTAATTAATAATGCACTAAAACAAGGAAGACGATAGTCCTAGAGAAGTATATAATATAGTCACGTGATATGACTTTCGTGCGCGTGGTTTTGCACCAGGGAGAGTAAAATACATAATTCACAAATAATCTCGCCCTGTTGTACAGTTCAGGGAAAGTAATGAAAGAAATATTTTATGAGTCAATTTGGTATATTGTTTTGGAGGAAAGGGCTCCAGGTGTAATTTTTTTCAGTTAGTGTGTTTCATCTCTCGAGAATTACTATTCGGTGTGCATGATTTATAATACTACTAAATCATCATCGCCACCATCATCGTCATTCATTCACTCAATCATTCACTCAATCACTCTGTAAAGGTGAAATCATTTTAACATCCTCGTGCATAAGTATTTAATTATTCACTAACTGTCTCCCTCTCTCTCTCTCTCTCTCTATTTATTTATTTATCTATCTATCTGTCCCTCCGTCCATCTATCTATCTATCTATCTATCTATCTATCTATCTACTTGTCTGTCTATCTATATAATATATAAACCACACACACACACACACACACACACACACACACACACACACACACACGCACGCACACACACACATTTATAAATATATATATATATATAAACATAGCACGTACAAAATCTATAAAGTAATATTCATGAGTATGCATTTGGGAAAGATAATTGAAAGAGAAATCTGTTACACGGATTATAAGAGAAACGGAATTATCTTGGTCTCCATGCCTCTCCATGCCATCATTGTGGGAGTGTACATCATTGCCCTCTCCTAGTGCCGATGCTAAACTTAGGTATGGTGTACCTGAGCAGCCAATCAGAGATTAGCTTTCTGGGAGTTTAATTTTTTTTTCACGTAAGTGAAAATAAGAATCTTCACTCTACTTTTCACGTGTTTGAAGTGAGAGGTATTTGAGATTTATAGGAAGAAGAATCCATTATGCTGACGTCACTAGCTAGAGGGAAATTAGCAATCCGATTAGTGGTAAAGTAAATCAGGTTTATTTTCTTTAATGCCATTATTGAATTGAAGTGACTTATATAATACTTTACTGATGCTTTGTTACATGAAAATGTTTTGAGAATGATCAGCATGCTACTGAATTTACATTTCATACACATTTCTGTACTGATCACAGCCACTTCCATTATTAATTAATTTTCTGATATTTGTGGTAATTATTTCATGCACATGTTGTGGTCTGTATATGTTATTATTAGGAATTAATTACGTACCGAAAGTGGTTATTAAAGTGTAATTGTAATAGTACTAATAAGAAAATATCAGTAAAAACTGTAAATACTTTTTATTGTATAGTCTAATTACTGTTAGAGAGAACATATATACTACTACATAGATACTTAAGAATTATGTCCTGTGATTATTTTTCTCGTTTTCCTTATGTCTGGAATCGACTCCTTTGTGTCAGGACCTAAAGTGCTAGGAAAGTAAAGTTATGAGATCAAAATACTAATAGTTTGTAAAGTATGCTCTGTTATCTTTGTGTCAGGACCTAAAGTGCTATGAAGGTCAAGTTATGAGATCAAAATACTAATAGTTTGTAAAGTATGCTCTGTTATCTTGAATTGTAATGGTTATTTACTGTTATAAACAGTAGTAGCCTTGGGATAACTATCTGATTCCATACGTAGCGTGTCAAGTAGTTAACAACTGTTATTTCTGTTAGCTCTTGAACAAACCTCTTAAAGTATAGTCATGTACGGAATATGGACATTGAAATATTGTTATGAATTTATTAATAATTTATAATATTATTGAAATATTGTTATGAATATTTATTAATAATTTATAATATTATTGAAATATTGTTATGACTTTATTAATAATTTATAATACGTCTCATAAAAAGAGCAATAACATAATTAGAGTTATTTAATTAATGAACCATTCTGTCAATCACGAATTCAGACAAATAACTAATCAGCCAGTCAGCCAATAAATCAGTCTATGAAGTAATCAATCAAAAGTCAATCAATAACCAATCAATCAAAAACGAATCAAAAGGCAGTTATTTAAATAATACATGAGTCATTTCCTCACTCAATCAATCAACAAACAACGAATCAACAAATTAATCATTCAACATTTCCGTCAAATCGCTCAGTCAGTTAATAAATATATGTTCTTACGATTCTATATATGATCTAAACTATTCGTTTGTACAGTACCATTTTTCTTGTACAGCACGAGTTCTGTTTTGTGTTCCCTTTTATTTTCAAGGGCATCGTCAATGGTTTTTGTCTCGTTTTCCGACGTCTCTTCGCCGTACAGGAACTTGCACGCGCACCCTTTGGCCATGACCTGAGCGCGTGCATATCCTGTAAGCTCGCAGAAACCATCGGAGCAATAGACGATTGGCCAGCCATGAGCCTGTGCGTTACCCAAGACGAAGTTACTGTCTGGAAATTAGAGACAAATCATTTATCATAATAAAAGGAAACAAATTAAATCTTGAATAGATCAATAATGTTACGCGCGCACGCGCACACACACACACACACATTTAAAATACATGCACAATAAATGTTTACACGATACATATGCAATTTTGTGTTCGATGTCCGAATTTTGAAGAAACCAAACAACAGTGCTGATTTTGACCTTGACATCATTCTTGTTATGGTTGATGAGATGTTGATTCTTTAGAATTTCCACCCCTATCAGATATAATGTTTTATACCTTAGGCACAAGCTTACAACACATATGCATGGGAAGTAATTAAATTTATCAGTTGGCATTAAAAATTTTGTTTGAAGATGAAATAAAGGTCTCAATGGTAACACAGTCTCAATAAATAATTACTGTTTGTGATGTTTGCAAAAACGATTAATAAGCTTGGACATGTTTTCAGAATAGATATGAAAACAACAAACACGAAAAAAGAAAGAATTAGTCAAATAACACATTTTTGAAAGCTTAAGCTAATGTACGAGTTTATTTAGCACGAAGTGAATAGAGTTCGTAATTAAAATTTTTAAAAAATAAGGTTGGCTAATGATATCCAGTTATCTCGTAATGGTGCAATCTGATATAAGGAAATCCAAACAAGTGAGTAAACGCACAATGCATAAAGAATTAAACGCACTGAGGTTGAAAAGCCATTCTAGTTAGGAAAAGTCCACGACTGAATACAAATACGAAACTCTCTCAGTCGTATCTTTATGTGCACTAGATTGTTGATTTTTGTCAAGATCTCACCATATATATGCAGTAAGGGTAAAGGTGAAAGTGTACCGAGTACACGAGCACTTGCATAATGTTATCGTCTGGACAGAATTTCGTAGTTCACGACAATGCAGTGACAAAAATAACTTCATCTTTGTGCTGCAAAAGCATGATCATGTGAGTAAGTGTTCTCTGACTGCAGACCACTACCCACACACCAGAACATTAAGCAGAGCTATATACAGATGACATTCGCATCAGTGGCCTAAATGTAAAATGTAGACCGAAATCAATTGTAGTACAACATCGTTGTTTAGTTCACTTAAGAACAATTTAGTGCAGTTTATTTTTCGTGTAATAACGTGTCAATGTCGTAGTTGGTATGGAGATTGAAAAGAATAAGAAAATATATAAAACCACAAGCGATTTGATATTTATTTTAAGGCTGGACTATTTAAATAGCACCTCCGTCATTCCTACCTGTTAGAAAATAATCATTTGATATGTTGATGAGCAGATGTAAAGTCAGAAAAGGCAGCACGATATGCCATGCTTGCAAAAAGAAAGGTCTGTCATACGCAAGTGTACGCTCCATTGTTATTGCATAAGAATGTTAGCTTACGGTGAATAGCATCTTTTGTCAGGTTGAGTTTCTTTCTTGGAGCATGATAGTGATCGATGAATTAGTCTTCAATGTTTCGCAAAAGACAGAGTGCTATGATGTGAGTGAGCCCGATCAGTATCATATCCTATAGGCATATTGTAAATGTATCATATCCTATAGGCATATTGTAAATGTATCATATCCTATAGGCATTTTGTAAATGTATCATATCTTCAGACATATTCTAGATGTGTGATATAACGACAAACTTTTCTCTAACTGACGAAATGAGCCTGAGGGATAATTAATCATTTCCTCAACCACCCCACATCCCTTGTGATTTCCATCCTCTTCACCACAGCATTGGCCTCAATCACGATCACTGTAGCATAACTGTTTCTTTCACCTCAAAAGATGGAGACGGCTACAGGTCGTGCCTGAAATTTATTTACATATTTTTCGATAATTACCGGCATTGACATAACTGTCCTAACTTAATAGCAATGTCAGAGGAATGGTTGATGGAATTTTGATTGCAAGCTGGTTCCCAAAAGAAAACAATTTCTGTTTTCTTTTTGTTTATTTAAATGTCCAACATGATATTTTTTCTATTATTCAATTTATTTCAGTATTTTTCTCTCAGCTAACTCTACATATACCATCTGTTATGATATTATATCATAACCTTACTTAATAATTTAGTTAAAATGTTAATTAATTCGTTTAGCATTTGAATTAACAATATATAATGACTTTAAAGAATACAGACAGCAAGAAACAACATTTGTCAGCTACCTACGTCTTGTCTTGTCTTGTCTTGTCTTGTCTATCTGTCTGTCTGTCTGTCTGTCTGTCTGTCTGTCTCTCTCTCTCTCTCTCTCTCTCTTTCTGTCTGTCTGTCTAAATTACATACAATATATTATTATTACTTTCTTTTAAAATATACAACATATTTTACGTTCGTGAACCGAAGTCAGTAAATGCGGAACACAACGGCATGTCTAGAGCAATTTTTCATTAGGTTCAGTGAAATTGCATACGAAGATAAAACGAAATGATAAAACGTTTCTGAATGTAGTTTATATTTTAAGACAGTTTAATTTTTTCATTACTTTGTCACTTACACTAAGCGATACTAAATTTGATAATACTTATAGCTGACATTTTGAACAAGAAAATATATTTGTTTTTTTAATTTTATTTTCTGTTTTTGATGCTGGATAGAAGTAAATCAATATGTCTAAAAATGTAATTTAAATGTTTTGATGAAAGGCTATTTACACTCAATTTTTTAAAGACATGCCAAATACGTAGCCCAATTCCTGTTATACAAGTAATTTGATTTGCAGTTAGTATTTGCATTCAAATACCAAATAATCCGTATTACACAAAGATGTGCGCATTCTGGAAAGTATAGTCATGTGATATAATTTATCTTGTAACAAATAATTATCATTATATGGAACCACTGTGAATTGGAGTATTAATAATATAAACAAGGACGAAAAATAGTATGGACCTGAAACCATTCTTGGACATTTCCATGAGATTTAATATTACAATTCAGCACGCTTTATTCATACGTGTTTATATAATAAATAAGAACTTCACATGGAATGATCTTGGATTAATAGTAAATATTTGGTGGTAGCAAAACAACTTTAGTTTACGAACTGGTTAAATTCAGTGACTATTTGAGTACAGGGCAAATTTGATTTGGTTTTTATTAGTAAAGTGACTATGTGACTACAGGGCAAATTTGATTTTGTTTTTATTAGTAAAGTGACTATGTGACTACAGGGCACATTTGATTTAGTTTATATTAGTAAAGTCGGTGGTTTCGTTGAAGACTAGTTTAATTCAGGATTAGATTAGGCCAGGAGATGCTTGTGTTTAGGCCCTGATTAAGTTAGGTCTAGAATGGAACATCTAGTCACTGTAGTGTAAACGAGAATTATCGTACTTCGAAAGGCTGTTGAACAGGAATTTAAGTGAAGTTAACTAATTTCTGAGTAAATTTAATTAACAATTATATTTATTTGAGGAACTATTTTAGTTCAGTGCTATATTGGCTCTTGACTAATTCATTTTAATATTATATTTAGTCCAAATTTATATATTAGCTCTTGATTAATTCAGTTTATATTATATTTAGTCCAGGTGTAGCTAATTTCAGGATTATATTGGTTCAATAGATTGTATCATTCATTAGGTAACCAATTTAGTTCATAGCAAGATTAATTCAGGATTACAATCTAGTTTAGGAGCTACATTAGAACATGGTTGTATTAGCTCATGGTTAGTTTAAATCAAGATTACAGCATATTTCAAGAGCAACTGTAGTACTGGGCTAGTTCAGTTTGAAAAGAAAATGTTATCTATGTTGTCTGACTGCCAGTGAAAAAGGTTGAACAAAAAATAATATTTTCCGCGTACTAGTGAAAAATGTAAAGTTTGTGGAAAACTGTTTTATACATATCTTTGTTAATAGGTGTGGGTGTGGGGAAAAAGAAAGGTAAGATAATAGCTGGGGGTGGGGGATTCTACAACACTTCGATTACTCTCAAACCAATAATTGGCAATTAAAATTGGACGCCTGAAGTTCATTTATATGTTTGAACAGCATGAACAGGAAAGATGCAATACCAGATAATGCTTACATTTTTTTGCAAGGGTAATTTCGTATTTTACGAGAAAGATCAATTACTAATCAATGCAGTGATTATTGTATAATATTCGAAGACTCTCCCCAAAACATATACACAAGCACATATACACACAAACGCTCGCGCATTTACACACCAGCGCAAAATTTCCTGAAAATATTATGCTATTCTTCAATATGACAACTTTGCTTATTTTTCTTCTTGTTTGTGTTCTGCTTTTGTTTACATCGATTTAACGACAACAAAACATAAAAGAGTGAGAATTTTCTTTACTTTCTCTACAATGTATACACAGCACACCAAACACGGCTGACAGGTTTTCTCATGTGTGGATGACATCAAGAACCAAATATAATGAACTAATAAATGTATATTTCAGGTTTGCTTATTTCATACAAAGAATTCCACACAAATAATTTATATGTCAAAATAATTACAGATGAGGTTTGTAGGAATGGTAAATTATACTTTTATATGCACATGTTACAACGAAGATCTATGAAACAATAGTTAACTAGGTGGACCTGGCTCAAGAGACATTCGTGGGTAGCGGACGATATGCTCCAGACAGTCGAATTAGTTCTAGGGCTTTGAAATGTATCTTTAATATTGATTTTCTATAATCTTCCGTTTTCCTGAATTCGACTCTAGATTGCAGAACAAGTTGATAGCTGCGCCTAGACAAGTTTTATTTTATTAAAAGTATACGAAGACCACATCTAAGTATATCAAGCCAAGGTACCTAAGGTCGAAATCATTCGTGACTTCGTGACTTTTCAGACTTACATTTTCCTCCTAAACGGGGATTGTCACGAACCATGTCTATTTTTAGCCCAAAAGAGGCCCCTAAAGTATCGCAAAATTAATGAAAGAAATATACAAACAAATGGCAAAATGTAAAATTTCAAGTCAAATGAGTATTTTTCTTGAAAGCTACACTTGAACACGCTTGCAAAACACACTATGAATAAAATATGCCTTAAATGATTTGGGAATTTTGTTAGATGTTTGATGAAAATTAAACATTCCTTGTAAGTCTTATTTTAATTGTGCATTATTTTATTATTACTAGTTTCAATACAGCACAATATTTTATAATGTGGTCTCCTTACGTTTTATCATTCATTTGTCTGGTCATATTTGTCTTTAGCTTTATGCTACTTTAATATTTTCGTTTACTGTTTAATTTTTCATATTTAAGAATCACTTGACGAATTATTATTATAGGTTCATTGAGAAATTATCAGATTTCTTTATTGTGACGATACAAAAATGACCCATACAACTAGAGATGAAACATTTACAAAAAATATGAATTTATAAAACAACAACAACAATAATGATTACTACGAAGTGGGGTTTGCTTACTCGGAGCAAAGGTGGATGATTTAAGAATGAAGTGCATTTCAAATTATCTTTTAGGGTACTCAGCCATATCATTATACGTGCCCACGTGATGTATGCTATGACGTAAGCACTGTTGCAAATCATTAGCTGGCATCGGATTTCAAAAGCAAGAATGTTACACCATTAAAGATGACATGATTTGACATCAAGAAACGAAAATAAATGACACAAGGGTATCAGCATACGGCATCTTGTGAAATATCAGTTCAAATAACATGAAATGGTCAGCATACGCCGTCTTATGAAATACCAGTTCAAAAAACACAGGACATGGTCAGCATACATCATTTTGTGAACTACCATTTCAAATAATATGAAATGGTCACCATACGGCATCTTGTGAAATACTAGTTCAAATAACACATGAAATGGACAGCGTTGCAGATCGAACACAAAGTAAATGATGATCTTCGAAATTAAATCAAGAAAGCATACCAGATTAAATACAAAGTGAATATACAATACACTAATGAAATATAAAGGTGGTGATATTCCAACTTACATACAAAATGAATGATCAACAGAAAGAATAATGCATTACGACATACAGAATGAATATCAGCAGAAAGATTGAAACATGACGACATGCGAATTGCATGATCAGCAGAAAAATTGAAACGTAACGACGAAGTCAACTACAAGTAATGTACGGAATAGAAATTCATTATGGCTTGCGTTGCAATTATACGCACGCACGCACGCACGCACACAGACACACACACACGCATACACACATGCGCGCGCACAGAAAGTCACATTCCTTTGTCAGAGAACAATAAATTATGTATGAGAATTAAATTAAGGGGAATTACTCCCTTGTCGTAATAGAGCTTGGATGCCTATTGCTTTAGATTACGTTAACGTAGCTTGGTCCTTTTTACTATAATGTGTAGGTATTGACATTGATATAAAAGTATTTTGTTTCGATGTGTTCAAAATCAATATGATGACTCGAACATTGGCACTATTAATTCGATCAGACTTCACTTTTGTTTCTTGTTAAGGAAAGCACATCCATGAGCTCAAAAACGTTCAAAATTTTGATTAGTGATAATGTAGTTTCCACATATCAGCTGGAAGATGATGAATTAAGCGGCCCTCAAAATTAGTACATCAGTTATTAAGAATGATCAACTATATTTTGCAAATATTGTTTATATTTTAAATTCGATAGTTTCAAAGAGATACTGAAGTTCATATCATAAAAGTAGCAACTGCCATATTTTTCTGCGCTGCACTAATGTCTTAGTAGACAAACGCGATTATTTGTAGGTTCATTTAGTGCTTTTCTTTAATCCTATTCTGTTTGCTAGTTTTATATCTTTCATTACATTCTCGTTCCTGCACGCCCGCATTCCAAGTGTCCATTCTATCGTTCCATTAAACCTCTTTTAGTTAACCCGACGTTCTTTCCATTTATTTATTTTTGTTTATCTTTATGCACTTTTATTTGTGAGGCATTTATTTTCAAAAGACCATGACATTCTGTAGGCGTTGTTGATAGTGCACCATGCGGCAACGCATTCTCGAAATATCAAGTGCTGGCTGGCCTTGACCTGCAGACCTGACACACGGGACAAACCCATAGACTGTTTGCCTGTTGACACGCACACAGCGAATTCATCTCTTGAAAAACACCGCCTGTCACTGGCAAGTTGCTAGCGTGTCCATGCACAGAATTCATTTGCAGCTGACGCGTGTACAGCTGGGACAAAAAGATGGTTCCGATGAGTTCTGGTCTGAGTGGGATGGGCGATACTGATGACGAAAGAGAAAGGAGAAAACCAGAAGAGACGCACGCGAGCTTATCACTCCAAGGCCATTATAAGATGTTGGCTCCTTTGTCAGACTGAAGCAGTATCGGCGATGTAATTGTAAAGAGAGTTAATTTAACCTGTGTGGGTACCTCTGTCTTTCTCTCCCCTCCCTCCCCAACGCGAAAGAGTATACTTTTAAATTCTGGCCGACAAAGATCATGTACGCGGTGCACGTGTCTGCGTCTAAGCTTGGCCTTGAGTGCAGGTGATAGTGTGAACACGATATGGAAATACATACTCCTTGACAATATGGTAGGCTAAAACGCATCTCAATGCGATTTTCACTTCTCGCGTACGTTAATATTTTATGTGACAGATGAGATTTATTTCTCCTAACATTGTCCGTACGTTAATATTTTATGTGATAGATGAGATTTATTTCTCCTAACATTGTCCGTACGTTAATATTTTATGTGACAGATGAGATTTATTTCTCCTAACATTGTCCGTACGTTAATATTTTATGTGACTGATGAGATTTATTTCTCCTAACATTGTCCGTACGTTAATATTTTATGTGACTGATGAGATTTATTTCTCCTAGTATTGTCCGTACGTTCATATTTTATGTGACTGATGAGATTTATTTCTCCTAACATTGTCCTTACGCCTGTCGGGGTAGGATGGGGAAACCTCTCAGAGTGAGAGTGTCTCGTCATCTTGCTTCTGGCACAAAAAGCAAAGGAGAAGGTAGTAGATGTTGTCAATGTCGGTTAAGGAACTGACGGGTTTAATGGTATTTTTACAACACATAATTGAAGACGTGGAGTAATAAATAACATATAGTTTCAAGCATTGATGCTGTCCGAGTGTAAAATTGTCAATCAATCAATCAATCAATCAATCAATCAATCAATCAATCAATCAATCAATCAATCAATCAATCAATCAATCAATCAACCAATCAATCAATCAATCAGTCAGTCAGTCAATCAATCTCTCAGTCAACCAATCAATCAGTCTATCTTCTAGAGCCTTGCAATGTAATCAATGTGTGAAAAGAAAAACCGTTTTGCCATGTTTAGTATAAAATTAACAGAATGAATTGTCTTTAAATACTTATTTTTATATTAGAAAAGTATAAATTGTCTTTAAATACTTATTTTTATATTAGAAAAGTATAAATTGTCTTTAAATACTTATTTTTAGAAAAGTATAAATAAAAGTACAATAACGTAGAGAGAGGAAAGTCAGCAATTAACAATAAATGAATAAACTGCAGGTTTTCTGACGTACGTGTTAGGCAGGAAGTGCTAAACCAAATTACCAAATTGTTTTTAATTAACCGCCATCCATTACCATCTTCTCTTTTTAATCTTTGCTTCTGCGGTGGTTAATTTCCCATTGTAAAACAATTTCTTAGTTTCTGCGGTGGTTAATTTCCCATCGTAAATCAATTTCTCGCTACTATACCAGTTTCGACTTGTGTAACCATAGGTTTCTCGATCATCATAATGCTAGTCTATGTGGATAATGTAAATTTCCAAAAGAGGCATGAATAAAATTGCTTGAAATGTTTCTAAATCTATTCTCTCGAAACAAACCAGGGTACTCTGCCGTATTAGCTCCCTCAAGCAGAACAAGAATTGTAGCAATTTCCAGTAACTTCCTTGTACCAGAAATTCTACAATGTAGTCAACATACCTTGCCACTATACATCAACAGTGTACAGTGTATTCCTTACACTTACACACTGAAGGTAGAAACTTCTGGAGTCTACCACTATTAAAATTGTTTTATAAATCAGTACACCAGGAGATTCGAGTAAAAGAATAAAAGGGCTGCTTCTTCCCGATAAAATATAATCAGAGAACAAACACTAAGTTTTTAGTTTATTCACCTCTAACTCCATTCTTTCTTACATGCAAGCCTCAACTTACAGTTTCCTGCAACAGTATATATTAGTCCGATACATGCATACAGCATAATAAATACAACATATCAATTTTGTTAACGTATTCACTAGAAGCATTTTTAGGTGTTTAGCATACCACATATGAGAATCTTAGTTCACAATTTGTAGAAATAATAGTTTACTCATATAATACATCTCTACATAATCACAATATCAATAGCAAAATGCACGAAATATTTTAAAGTCCATTTTCTCTCAATTACTAAGTTAACTCACCATTAAAGCTAACAGCCGCCTTTCATGACTGGACTTTTTGCCACACAAAATTGAAAGTGATTAGACAATATAATTCTTTACAGCATGTAAACTCTTTATCTCAACCCATTGGTTGGTCTCGTTCTAGTAGATCGTAACCATTCGATAATAAATATCTACTCGTCCACCTAAAACTGGTTTAGATTCCATCAGCAAATCTAGCACATTTTTAATCTGAGTTGTTTACTTACAACTTTGATACTTAAAAAATTGCACAAACAGTGCCCAAGGTCGGGTCACTTTGACATTTAACAATTTATATAACAATTAAGTTTAGAAATATGGATAGGCAAATTTCCTCCGCCACACGATTTATCTATCAATCCATGTGTCTCTCTGTAGTCTGTCTCCTGTCTGTCTATTTAACAAGAAAAACAAGTAAACATATAATCCTAAACAAATATGTACATACTGACAAGCATGAAATACTAACCACAGTGACCTCAAGTTAGACACGTGAACGTTTTTATACTAGTTTCAACGATCTAAAATAAGGTAACATTATAAATACACTAAAAATACATTTTATCATATTAGCAAACACTGATATGTCAGAAGTGCTGCCTGCGTTAGGAAGCATTTAAGCTAATGCAACGAGGCACTAAGCACCAAACAACACAATGGTTTTGTCACTGCAGGCCAAAAAAATTTGTTCGCAGACGATCGAGGTGAATTCACACGCATGTGCAGATAAGGTGAATCGTGATAAGTCTGATATTTGACGGATTGGAAGCCGTGTATGGAAGGACGATAATAATCTGGTTGAAAGGAACAGTTGCAGTCAGGGGAGATTATTTGATATTAAACTATTCATAGACTGGGAGTTGGGTGGAAGAAGTATTGGACAGCAAAGCGATTTAATCAGTTTGGAAGTGACGAGACAAATTAGTGTAAGATCTAGGGAAGATGCGTCATGTATACGGTAGTGAGGTTTTAATACCCCGGGTTTCTTATTGTCATTATGAGTGTTGCTGCTATTTGTGTTTGGTTGTAAGAAACAAGTGAAAATGAAGATAAGGTGTGAATATATTAAAAGACTGAATGAACAATCATTGGGCTCACTCCTAGTGTCCACTTACATTTTATAAGTATTCTTATTTCTCGGTGAAATAAAGTGCAAAAAAGGAAAGAAACGAACATTTCAATTTAATTAAATTTATTTAAAATTTATAGTTAGTCTAATTTTGGACAGAATATAGTGAGATACAAACATACAAACAGTGAGAGAGAGAGAGAGAGAGAGAGAGAGAGAGAGAGAGAGAGAGAGAGAGAGAGAGAGAGAGAGAGAGAGAGAAGATAAAAGAAAGATATATAGAAAGAAAGAGAATATATTGAACAGAGAAATATAGATTACATTTGCTGTGGGTGCTTCAAACCTGAAGTTGGCGAGTGCCAATCAGATGTTATATATTATCAATATCGCTTCATTTATAAAATCTAAATTTAACTTTATGCAATTTTGAAAAAGCAATAAATAAATAAAAAATATAATCAAAGAATCACAAAATGCTTGAAACTGTAAAAAAACGATAACTTTTTTCTCTCCTGTCTTATTAGTCTTATTACATTATATGTCATCCAATTCGCATTACATATTCAATCAACACATGGATGTAGGACGGAATATGAAAGAAACAATGCATTTCTTCTCGTCTATCGGGAATTTGAGTGACCGCACTGCCATTAAAACCTAGATTAATGTGTTAAGAAAGACGTTTTCGATAGCTATAATAAATTATAAGAAAAATAATAGTTATTCGTGCATCATACTGCAATAGCAGAACATATACATAACACGGGCTTAAATTGCTTTCACAACAATTTATCAATTGTAGTGTGCTGCAGAAATAGCATTCATTAGTTAAGAACATTTTAAAAGTTAGTGTAGATGCATCCTTCTTCAGGGTGATGAATTTTACTTTCTCGATTAATATCTTGGCTATAATGCTGCAATAAATTGATCTAAATAATTTTATACGGGGCAAATAACTATACGTTTAACGTAACAACAATACACAGCCAAATCGAGATATCACAGCAAAAACATAACAGAAATAAATTAATCCGAATTTAGACCTGTAGAATAATGCATAGTCAGATAGGAAGAGTAGCTAGAGGTACAGAGAGAGAGAGAGAGAGAGAGAGAGAGAGAGAGAGAGAGATCAAGGAAGTGATAGATAAATAGATAGATAGATAGATAGATAGATAGATAGATAGATAGATAGATAGATAGATAGATAGATAGATAGATAGATAGATAGATAGATAGATAGATAGATAGATAAGAGTTTATCACTGCTTTCATCCAACAAATTTTAATTTCAAATGTAAAATGGTTCTAATAAAATAAAAGTAGTATTTTGATGTAAATAATTTTAATTAAGCTTTGCTATTGATCCATTCCTGTTCATTTCAACACCCTGTTAACCAATTTTACAGACGCGATGATAGAAGGAACCGAAAGTCTTTGCAGCGTGCATTCCTACTTGTATGAAAAACTAGAAATTGGTTATGGTTTCTCTGTCATGTATGAGAAACAAGGAATTGGATATGGTTTCTCTGTCATGTATGAAAAACTAGGAATTGGTTATGGTTTCTCTGTCATGTATGAAAAACTAGGAATTGGTTATGGATTATGAGGTACAACGACACTACTGTGCCACCATGGAGCTAGAGGCATTACATTATAAATAAACCCGCGGTTTTAATTCCGTTTCTCAAAACAGAACGAGCAAGGCTTTCCCCATGATAATATCACACTTTTCCTAGTAGCATGATTCTATATTTAGTGTTTATTACAAGTACTCTATTTTAATTCCTGTTTATGGATGTTGTTTAATGACTGGTATGTTGATTTCTTTCGAAAACATGTTACATATATTCTATGTGAATCATTTACATTCACCTTTTATCTGCACAATTCTTGAGAGGACAATGTCATATCAAGATCAAGAAAACACCAACCAAAAATCCTCCCTAGTTTATGTAAAGCACATGCAGCCTATCCCAATCACAGAAACGTGGTTTCACGATCTGCTTCTAGCAAATATAAATAAGAGTTCCATTTTTCAGCCAAGATCGGTATGAGTGCCTTCATTTTACCATTTCCTATACCCTGACAAACTATATCCAATTGGGGTGGGGATGGTACTTTGATGCATGAACGTCCAGGAGTAATGCTGGGCACCGTCATATTCATGCTAAATTGTCTGTTAACCCAGTGCCACACGTAACAGTTTCTATTGATCCACAAAATGTAATAAAAGTTATATTATGGTCAAATCCGAGAGTGTCTGTCAATGTAGAAAGAACGTTTGACATTTCAAAATACGGCAAGAGTAATGGGTTCTTTTTTTTCTAAAAAAAAAAAGACATTTTATTTTTTAAAGTTCGTAGAGTAATAAGAGCTCGATGATTGTGTTCCGGTGCCGATTGCAAAAGGCACAAGTTCGATCGCTCGCTACGAGATTGTGAAACAACGACGAAACGCCATTAATGCCGGCAAAGGCTGGAGTTCGGCTCTTCTGTGTATGACAGCCAATAAGAAAGCACCGAAGCATATAGATAACAATAATGTACTTTATATACGTTAAGAAACACAACAACAATAAAACAACAATAATAAAATAGCAACAATAACATATTCAGCAATAATAATTTTAAAGGTAATAAAAATAAGGAAAAGAATAAAGATTATAATGATGCTGA
Source organism: Sinotaia quadrata (assembly GCA_028829895.1). Classification (NCBI taxonomy): domain Eukaryota; kingdom Metazoa; phylum Mollusca; class Gastropoda; order Architaenioglossa; family Viviparidae; genus Sinotaia; species Sinotaia quadrata. The sequence goes on from CM054182.1 coordinate 57,543,660, forward strand.
TCCAGACGGGTCCGATGATAACATTGATGATACAACAAAGAGTGTTAATGGTCCCAACAAAATTTAGTATTAAGTTTTGAAAAGTATTAAAAAAATATATAGCGCATCATCATCATCAACATCATCATCATCATCATCATCATAAATAGCCATTCTTCGTTTGTCAACAAATGCATATTTTTGTTTGCATTACACGCTTTGAAGATGGGTCTTGAACATTGGCATTAATTAAAGTAGGGGGAGATTACTCACAAAAGCTTGCGCTCTGTATTTTTTTTGAGCTATGTTTGTTTGTGTATTTGATTGAATTTGTTTACCATTACTTGCCAAGGTGTTATTTCGTCCTGTTGCTTTCTGTACAGTCATACTCAGCTTATTTATTTGTGCGTGCCTTAGTTTTGCTGTTTGTCTTCAGCAAAGCTAGCACGTATATGTTTTGAGCCAGACTGACAGATTCCTTACTCGTTTCCTCCACTAATTACCGTTGATTTCGAGGACGGCTTACTTGATCTTTGAGAATTCTGTCTTTGCACGAGTCATGTGGCTATATCTGGAACTGCAATTTAGAGGGACGCTTTAAATTTTTCTCTTATTTATGACAATTGGTATGAGTACTTTACGAAAACCTCGCAAATATATTCGCACATAAATTAAGGTAATTTAATAACAAACCTGTTGTAATATATCATTATTTAAAATACGTCAGTTCGAATTCCGGGTTTTTGTCTTTACCAAAAGTTGTTAAAGTAACTTTTTTACGACTAATCTTCACAATATAAGTTTGGAGCTATGCGGATGCTTTGACGTTAGAGAGAGAAAGATTGTCTTTATAGGGAAAGTATTTTGTAGTTCCATTCCATATGGTTCAGCGTTACTCTGAATAAGCAAATTCATCAGTGCTTATATCTTTTCGCTTCAGAGTTTTATCTATCAGAGTAGGAATAATGTAATACAAAGATGTTTTTATTCCACCAGGAATGGTGATTCACCGAAACAGAGCGAACGGGAGGTGATAACTGTTCATGATTATGATCCATCGTGTCAAAGAGAAACATAGGATACATAATAATAAATAACAACAAAACAACAATAATAAATTATAATAATATCATAACTCTAATACAATAATAATTAAAAATCAAAATATTAAATTAAAATAGAAACAATAACAATAATATTAATATCAATAGTAGAGACGCCAGGGGACGCAACTTAAGTAAAGTGATTAAAGCTAACGTGACAGCAACAACAAAATAGTGGAATTCAAAAGCACAAAAACTTCATTCACTCATGTTTTGAATTGATTGACAAGGTTATCCAAACCAGAAATAGAAATAGACGAATAAGAGACAATCCTACAGGTGACGTCACAAAACGAGTTCCCGGTACTTGATTCCAATGGCCATATTTATTTTACTGTAACAATGGGCGCGTCCACTTGGAAGCAATACATTGACTAAGTAATCAAACAAATACTTTGTTATATTTTTTTTGAAAAATAGGCGATAATAAATTTTTAAAGTGAAAACTAAAATAATTACAATTTATTATAAGCAATATCGAGCTTTGCTAAGCTTTTACAGCAGATAACTTCAAGAATTTCAGTTCTCTCTCACTTACTCACGCACACACTCATGCACACACACACACACACACACACACACACACACACACACACACAAACACACACACACACACACACACACACATCTTTCTCTCTCCCCACCTCTTTCTCCCTCTTTCAATGTTTAAGATACGACAGCTGTTTGCATATTTCCCCTTTCGGACACATACATTTATACTAAATGTGTTCAGTACTGTAGTGGGTTTTCTTTTCTGTATCAGTAAATAGAAAGAGTATAGAGTATAGATAACTTATATCAAGTCAGTTCTCTCTCTATCTGGCTCACACGTAATCACTCACTCACTCACACACACACACACACACACACACACACACACACACACACACACAAAATGTTAAGAAAAATTAGTAAACTGAGAAAGAAATAAACTAACACACGCACACAATAAAAGAAAAAAGAATGAATTGTTTTATAGTGTGTACCGTAGTATCATAAATCAGAGGTAAACATTGAAAATTCAATATCGAATTAAAAATTGTAACTTGATAGAATATAAGTGCATTAAGCAAAAATATGATTATTTCCACTACTGAACCCTTTTATGAAGCAGTAATATACTTTAATTTTATCAAATAAACTTACTTACGCACTTATACATCAATACAAACACATGTTTCTGAAGTTATATAAATTAAAAGGAGAAAAATAACAGCAAACACAAAATACAAACACACACACACACACACACACACACACACACACACACACACACACACACACAACACAACACAACACAGAGAAAAGGGACAAATACACACATCCAACTTTTATCAACTAAACAGCATACATTCGTAAACACCGCGCGGTCATCTCGATCATGACGTGTTTATAGTAAAACAAAATGGCGCCAATTGATGTTTTCTGAAGACTGCTGAAAGAGCAAGCAGGGCGTATTGTTTCTTCTGTTTTTATTTCTTTTCTCTGACCCACCTTAAAAGCTGGAGAAAACAAACACATGGAGTACGTACGCTTTTCTTTAATAAAGCTGATATTTTACCCAATCACTGACTTGAACTCAGTAAGAACTATCTCAAATGTAATAATGTTACAGTCATACCTGGAATAAAAAGCTTTGATTTTTAAAATATTCAAACTCAAACGGTGAGATCTAAAAGTGTATGGACAGTAAGGTTTAAGAACGTCTTTCTAGCGAAGTTTTCAAGCTATCCTGGTCAAACCGGAAGGAAATAAAAAAACACAATGACTAAGATCAAAGAGGTGTCTTACTAGAAAACTTTTCAGGCGGCTATCCTGGCCAAATGATGAGGAAAACTGAAAAAGCAATGACTAAGTTCAAAACGTCTTACCAGCGAGATGCATCAAGCTATCCAAGCCAAACGTTGCGCGCACTAGTGATTTCAGCATGCTGGCCATCGTTCTGTTCAGAAATGACGTTTCTCATATGACTGTAGTTTGTGAAGTGAGACAGATCGAACAGAGACTTTCCACTCGCAATTTCCTCAACGAAAGTGAACCGAGAACTAAAAAAAGTTATTAATTAAAATATAATATACACAAAAGCGTCTTTATTGAATTTCTCTTCAAAAGGCGTGTCCGTTCACCACCATTGCAATACCTGTCGGGTCAGAGGCCTCTATTAGGCCAGGCTTTTTGCAGCACTGAAAGACGACGCCACCTACCTTACCCTGTCAAATATCAATCAGACTGCGAGCAGTTTGTCTTTTAGTCTCAGGCGACACATCGGGTATGGAGGCACCCGTAGCACAGCGACTTTCGCAAGAGCGTGGATGCCACCTGCCTGTTATCTTTGCCACTTTTAATTTCCCTTATCTCCAACCGTCCATACTACCTGCTGCTGCATCCCCAAGATCTAGAATTCAGCTACGTTGTTCCAGTAGTCGCTATAAATAGCTCAAAGTGCAAAGTAAATTTATTTGAACTTTGTGAAGGGATTGAGTTTGTTCGATTTAGATATCAGCTTTGCGTAATACGGCACAATAGTTGGGTGTATATTTTTTTCTTAGCAATTAAAGACAAATAATTACGGTCGATGTTTTGTGTGCTGATTGCGAAAGACTGCGCAGAGCGTGAATAGAGAAATATGGTGCCATGGTTATAAATAAGGTCGATGATACAAAGTCAGTAAATCGCTTGTGTTCTTGAAGTGCTCGAGCATTTCTGGAGAGTGATTTATATATATCTAGGAAATTCTCGAAAATATATAGTCGCATATTTCTTTTCTTAATAATTCAGCAATGTCTTAGTTTCTCATCAAATGAAAAGTAGTGTTGAATATGGTGTAAAGAAAATTGGTTTTAGAGGTGTTACAATGTGAGAGAGCTTTTCAAAGAGAGAGAGTTTTGCAAGATAATTTACCTGACTGTTAACTCGTATGATTAGTTTATCTGTGATTGCTTCACTTCCTTACGTAATTCAATTCAACTGTCCTAATGCAATTTTAAAAGTCTTGTTTCCTGTTATTGGCCTGTGCTGCAATTCTTCTTATGCAGTGTGACATGTTCGTGACTGACAAAACCAAGTGATGAATAAATCAAACACTACAGGAAAAACTTCCTTGAGAAGGCTGCTTTACACTTTACATCAACTTGATTACGAATAAATAATTAAATAAGCAAATAATTATATAAACAATAAAAGAAAATAAATAAAATAAACAAACAAGTAAATATACAAATAAAGATAGAAAAATCAACGAACAATAAAATAATCTTAATAACGAAGAAATCAAGTAAATTAATAACGAAGAATAGAAATCAACGAACAGGTACATAAATAAACATATGCATAAATAATATATAAATAAACGAAAAGCACAATACAAATGAATATGTAAATAAAGAGGCAGTTTCGAATATAAAGAAACAAATAACATACAAATTAATAAATAAAAACAAGCAAGCACTGAAATAAGTACTTTAATACCAAGCAAACAAATATTTAAATACTTAAATTAACGACTGAATAATAACCATGTAACCATTGCTTTATATTTTGCTAGTATTCGTCTTGTTACGTTGTGTGTGTGAGTGTGTGTGTGTGTGTGTGCGTGCGTGCGTGCGTGCGTGCGTGAGTGTGCGCTTGTGTGTGTATGCGCGTGTGTCTGTGTGTGTGCGTGCATGTGTATGTGTGCGCGCGTGTGTGCGTGTGAGTCTGTGTGCGTGCAGTTATTAGCAAGTAAAGGATCTCGAAGAAGAGCCGCTAAGATTGATTCAAACTCATTTCGACAGTTCCATAATATTCATTGCTCTCCCGTCAGTTGACAGCAGGAATTCCGTGCCGGCAGTTGTAGATACACATTGATCAAATGGGTGTATATGTTGTATTAGTAGTACTGATGTTAATGGCTGAAAGATGGGTACATGAATGAAGCCTTCATGTGACATTTTATTTTATTTTGTTATCGAAAGACTTAGAATTGTTTCATTCTAGTTGTTGTCAACAGGTTCAGTGCCCGTGATTAAAAAGATTTTGCCTTCACCAAATATTTAAACTCTAAAGGACACCAGAACTCTGAATCAGGCGAGTAGATTTGATGGTGTATAGGTTCCGAAATGGACACTTATAATTAATTTGCATTTTAGTTTACTTCCCTAATTATTATTTTTTTTGTATTTTATTTAAAAGTGTAATTGTGGTACTCTCGTTTCTTTTTCTGTCCTGTGATTTCATGTGTGTGGTGTTCACGTGATGTGCTCATTTGATACGATTATTGTGTACTATTGGTTTTGTATCTTCCTTGAATTATTGCCTAGTTAGAGGGGCTGAACCACAAGTTATGATAGAGAGGCATAGGAAGAGGACATTCCCCCCACCCACAGATAAATGGTTAGCCCCTTAGAAGGGATTTTAGGTATCATTATTAAACTATAATAATTAATTTTATATCGCAAATTCCTTTCGCGCCAGGACGCCGTGGCACTTACCACTTGATATAGGCTTACACATAATTTGCTTGTCTTCATAAGAGATCAGTCAAAGCTTCTTAATTAATTGGTATAAGCTTACACTTCATTTGCTTGTCTTTTTAAGAGATCAGTCAAAGCTTCTTAATTAATTGATATAGGCTTACACTTAATTTGCTTGTCTTCGTAAGAGATCAGTCAAAGCTTCTTAATTAATTGGTATAGGCTTACACTTAATTTGCTTGTCTTCATAAGAGATAAGTCAAAGCTTCTTAATTAATTCGTCGGTTACAAGCTATTTATAATCACCGGCGACTAGCACCGCTCCGAAATACGTGTAAATTTGGTCAAAATGTTGTAAGCTCACCTTAAAGTGCTCAAACTCATCCTACTATTATCCCTACAGTCCATAGTCTGATTATCTTCATAATTTAACAAACAATGCTTCATAATTATTTTTGATCGGTTACAATCTAATTACAGCTACCAATGAACAGAACCGCTTCGATGTACGTGTAAATTTGGTCCCAATAAGAGCGCTTTGCAAATTCAGCTTAATATGCTCAACACATCCATGCCAACAAAATGACCTCACTAGCACAAATAAAACCTCCAGACAACAACAAATCTCACAGCAACCTAAAACCGGCAAATGGTGCATTCCGCCAGACAATTGTAGATGAAAGAACTGGCAGAATCTTTGCATCTTCGAGCGGTGCGGGTGTTCAAGAGGCCCCACTGCGCAATGAGATCGCCACGTCATTGTCAAACGGCTGGAGAAGCAATTCGCCCCACGTACCCGGGCTTTGAGACTGAAAGGCAGTTTCATGCATATAATCGGGTTTTGAGCGCGGGTAGACTGAGAATGCCGGTGATGTAAAGAAGGCCGCACAAGTCCAGTTCGGAAGAGCACTTTGCATAAACGAGGAATTGCAAAGAGAAAAAAAAAAGCGCTGAGAATGAAAGCAGCGGAAGAAAATGCGTTTTATTTATTGTTTCTTATTTTTGTTGGGGGTGATGATGGTGTTGTTGTTGGTGGTGGTGGTGGTAGTTTAGAAATGAAGCTATTTATTTTATTATTTTTGTCTTTTGTGTTTGAATTTTCTTTCCGGTTGGGTATGCAACGAATAGTTTCCTAAAGGAGAGAATCGAAGGGAACTTATAAATTTTGATCGGCCTTAGGTGAAAATTTATACTGAAGAATGCTGATTGAAAATAACACATAAGTGACGACTGGTTAATTAAAATAATTATTCCTCTGATATGTTTTGATTAAAATCCTGCTAAATAAATATTGGCCTTTGTGCATGTGTGTGTGTGTGTGTGTGTGTGTGTGTGTGTGCGTGTGTGCTCTATTCAACAGAATTAATATAACGTTAAAAAATGCTCAGTATTCGGTGTGAAGATACAAGATAACTCCTGCTGGACAGAATGACTGGTTTGGCTTAATGCGCCGTTCACTCATAAGATCCCCTGTCCCCGTAAATAACTAGTTATTGGATACACGGTCAATCAAACGGATCCAGATTTACTATAGTTAAATGATAAAATATTTAGATCTCTAGAGTAGAGCCGTAACTGATAGGCAATGCAAAATGTGTTTGAAAGGTAAATTATTTATCAGGAAATAACTTTGATAGTGATTAAACGTCGCCCCTTTTGTGAACTGCATAATAAATACTACTGTTGGGATTAAAAAAATATAACCATGGAACGTGAGTTTGTATGAATACGTTATAAATGACTGGTTATAAATGACTGCGTTATATCTAACATATATCATTAAATCCTTCTGTAGTGAATATCAAAAGAGATTCAGAGAGCGAAAATATTTGCTACGACAACCCTTCCCCCACTGTGGAGGGTAAGGGGGCTTCGCTTCGATGTTGAGCGGTATGCTAGGTGTGGTTGAAACCTCAAACTATATTGAGAGAAAGCCAACTCCTTCCAGGGCCGAGAACATCCTAACAAAAAAAAAAGGCCCCTTTGCCTACTTATAATTTTTTCTTCTTTTTTTTTTATATCTCGGACAGCACCTCACGGTCGTGGCTTGACTCGTTAAAATAAAATAACAAGCGCACTTTGCTCAGACACCCAAAATATGACTTTATTTGAGCACAAGGTGCACCCTAAAGTTCACGGCACGGACATTAAATTCATTTGCTAGTATAAATTGTTCCGTTATTTAACTTGCAAGATCCTTTGGACAAAATCAGCAAGACGTGAGGAAAGGAGAACACTTTTGATTAATTGTACAATATTTGGTAAGAGCAGTCGCAGCATAAGTACCTGCTGTCCTGTGGCACTGAAACAATAATATATACTTTGTGTAAGATAATGCTCTGTACATTAGAACTGCTCAATCACCAGACGCTGCTGTTCAGTGTGTTCATAAAGTTCACGACCAGAATATTACGTGTAGGCCAGTTTCTAGGAGGATCTGACGAATTGTAATGCTCTGTCACTCTTTGTCGTTCTTTAAGTTATAGCTCTAATAAATCTAACTCAGATCAGTTCGGAACATAGCCAGCGTCTCATTCACACTTTTGAAGCAAGAATGAAATATTTTATATCATAAATGCTTATTTGTATATATGTTATTTACGAAGACATAATTTATAATAAGCTTCACGAGAAATATGGTCAAACCTTACACATAAAAAGAAACTATTATTTAATTAATGAATGTGGCGACGTACTGGCATCAAACGAGAAAAGGTACGTACTTCATGCATATCAAATATAATGTTTATAAAGATCACATCAACATTTAATGCGATTGCGCAAAACAAGAAACGACTCTAACCTTTGATATTTTCAAAACTATTGCTGCTATCGATTCGCTTCAGCTGCTTTAAAAGTCTTCTAGAACACCCGTGGCGTTGCCCTCTTTAATTTCTGATGTGTAAAATATGTTATCGACTGTTTATCACTGAGGTGACGTCATATTTAAAGCGAAGGATCGTCTATTGAAAAGCAAATTATAGGATACATTCCTACCTTCAGTCTGTCTGCGTGTTTGTTTCGAATCACAATTAAAGGGCAGTTCCGAGGACTGTGCGTAATTATGCAAAATAAAAATCATCAAGCATAAATTTATTTCTTAATGGAGAACACCACTCCATGGTCATGTTGGTGTTCGTAACTAGAATGAGTCGGGGGTGGGGGGGGATGTATCAGACAATTTTATAAACCCAGTAATTACGTACTGCTTTACAGTGAATGAATCGTTGGGGGGTGGGGGTGTTTAGATTGTAAAACTCCACAGTAGACATTATAAACTAAATTACATATCATATGAATTACTTATTCTTTGTGAGCAGTAAGTGGACAGTGGCATATTAGAAGCCTTCTCAAGGTTACAGAGTATATTTTAGGCCCTAGACATCCTCCACGACTTCACAAGTACAGAATATTAAACACAGACTTTTACTAAGCACTAGACAGCCAACACGACTTCACAAGTACAGAATATTAGACATTGACTTTTACTAAGCACTAGACAGCCAACACGACTTCACAAGTACAGAATATTAGACACACACTGTATGATGTTGAGCAGGGAGATGGGCAAGATGTTAATTCTCCACATCTCCGGGTCAGCCGTAACCTTAGCTAATCCCCCAAACACACCTTCTGGCTGGCCACACATGTTAGCAGTCTTAATGAGTAATGGTTAGATGCCATTTATTAAGTTTTGCTTTTTTAAAAGTCTGTTTACATTCCTGGAGTAAAGAAGATTTTCATTTTGAAAACAAGTCTTAAAAAATAGCTTAATATATCATTGTGCGCGCGCGTGCACGCAAGCACGCACACACACATAAGTACGTAGGCACACATTCACACGCAGTCAAATACTGCCGTCATGGAACATGTGAGATAAGGCGTCGAGCACTGACAGCAAGAACCACCGATAAATGGCAAGAAAATATCCTAACACTGATGCTTGACCAAAATGCAGATATGTGTGTGTGTGTGTGTGTGTGTGTGTGTGTGTGTGTGTGTGTGTGTGTGTGTGTGTGTGTGTGTGTGTGTGAAGATTTATTCTTTCCGGGGCCGTACACAGAAATGCGAGTTATGTGATCTATTTTCTATTTCTGCACTAAACGTCCGCATGACAGGGGTGAGAAGACAAGGGGACTATTTTAAACCAACCAGTGACAATCAATCTTTCATGTGCTTAGAGGCTCTGATTTACATCAAAATTTCCCATAATCCCTCATCATCTAAATTGGATCCCAACGGTATGTTCATCCAATTGTATTTTGCGTGTTATTGCTGTTTCTTCTTTCTTCCAAATGGGGAGAAGGGGGCAATCAGTGTGCACTCAGTATGAATGGCAAAGTTAGTACACTCTCTCAAAGTATACAGATTATGTTCCAAACAACTAACACTGATTCAATGGCTCTCGTTTTCAGTGCTCAGGAATTGATTGTGCGTGTGCGTGGCTTAAATCTATTTGAAAGAATCATCAAAGACAGCACTTGACCATATTATTGGCATAAAGGTCTATTTAAAAATTGTGTCAAAGCGAAACTAGAACTGTGTGAGTACCGACTGTGTGTATGTGTGTATATATATGTACGAGTGTGTGTGTGTGTGTGTGTGTGTGTGTGTGTTGTGTGTGTGTGTGTGTGTGTGTGTGTGTGTGTGTGTGTGTGTGTGTGTGTGTGTGTGTGTTTGAATGTGTATCCTAACTATTTTTGAAGGGTACAAGAAAGATAACTTCACATATTTTTTTTTAATGAGTTTATCCCATTACCACTTTGACCTAACGATACGTCATCATTACGGGCAATTTAAGGTATATTGATTTAGCCCTTGCTCCTAAAAATGAATTTGAAGTGAATGCAATACTTGCATTGCACAATCATTTCAAAGATTTCATCGGATATTTTAAATTTATCAAAGTCATATTGTCTCGTTATCAGTGTATTATTTATTCCCCATTTGACTGAAACTTTTATTAAATAAATGCTCCAATAATCTGAATTTGGAGTTTTGTTATTTACAATTGACGTTGGCAAGACCACTTTGTACGGAAGTGATTGAAGAAAAAAATAAATCTGCCTTCGGTATTAAGCGAAATTTGCTGCTCTTGTTTTTTCTTGTCGTACCTCATTAAATATAAATGAGAATGTTAAAATATTTTTTAAAATTAATGCAACAATAAAACGGAGTCTCTTCCACCGTGAAGTTTGCTGATTTGTCGATGGAAGGCTTCAAACTAACAATTCTGCCAGAGTGAATAACAGTCTTTTGTAGTGAGCTAAGCCAAAATTTTCTTGAATATCTACGCGAACATTGTGTGTAATTAGCAGAGTAGGGAGTTAAGCCACATTTCGCTTAGAACAGCTATGTAGATAACATGTATATTTATCAGCAGGGGGAGTAAAGCCACATTTTGTTTGACAGTAATGTAGTTAATGCATAGAGATGTCAGCATAGGGAGTTAAGCCACATTTCGCTTAGAACAGCTATGTAGATAACATGTATATTTATCAGCAGGGGGAATAAAGCCACATTTCGTTTGACAGTAATGTAGTTAATGCATAGAGATGTCAGCATTGGGAATTAAGCCACATTTCGCTTAGAACAGCTATCATATAATTGTAATACTTATTAGAGAGAATCGTGCTATGCTCGGCCAGTTATTAAATTACATTATTATCCAGAGGTACTGCTTTTGACGTCTTTCAGAAGAGTCTATTAGTGGTAATTATGATGATGGCTAAAACTAGCCTTTTAATGGTAATTGTGATGTTAGCTGCAACTAGTATTTTCGTGATAATTGCGATGATGGTTTAAATTGGAAGGACTGCGATCGATTTCATTCATTGACAACAGGTGAGACACAAAACTCTGTTGGGTCTCCAGAGTGGAGGGGAGGCTAGGGATAGAGTTACACCTAAAATCCAAATGGTGTACAATTTCGGAAGTATGTCAGAAAGATTTCTGGTGTTATTTTCTTGCTTGGTTGTTTTAGTTTGGTCACAAGTGCTATTCTACCGTAAAATGTTGTTAGTCAAGTTATAGATAACTGTGAAAATAGGTCGTGTGAGAACAAAAAGAAATCAAACTGTGACAATAATGTCGGAGCCTGGCTGTTTTGATAATTTCTTTGTTATATTTCTTTATTGTCAACAACAGCAACAACAACAGCAATACCAAAAGCAGCAGAAGCAATGTCGTTGGAATCACGACAATGTTCTTATTTTTCTTCCAGTTAATTTTCCTCTACATACTGTATTAAATGTCCACAGTTTTAGCTTTCGTCTTTATATTTCTTCTTCATCCATTTTCGCAAAGACTTCACAAAAGATAATTTGTTCCGTTAGCAACAAGCTTTTTGCTTCCTGCAATTATCAATAATATATTTTTAATGTTCAACCAAACTGAAGAATTCTCAAAAAAGAGAAATGCAGATTAGAGGAATTCTAGTTCTAAACAATCAGCATTTATTTCACATCCGTCTGCTGTAGTATATAAATTGTTTGGGCTGGCATCTTTGAGAAATATTTTGCCTCCAAGGCACATCATTATGACTCACGAAATACCACAGGGTGTTGACAGTGACGCAATTACGATGACATTAATCCATTTACTTTGACATTAACCCATTTACATTAAAATTAACTCTTTTACTTTGACATTAAACAATTCACGTTGGCATTAACCAATTTACATTCACAGTAGCCAATTCACGTTGACATTAACCAAAGTAAGTTGACATTAGCCCAATGTAAGTTGATATTAACCAATTTAAGCTGACTTTAACCCACTTTCGTTGACATTAACCCATTTTATTTCAGTACTGTTTCTGTTCATCATACCACCTGTTGTGATCCTTGAAACATTTGGTAAGCAGATCCCGCGCAGTCCCGAGTGCATGAATTAACTGGGACAAGATCGACTAACCATTTCTGACCGTAATCGTCAAATGGTTAATATGGAATCCATCAATCGTTGAATTAAAATAATTTGTCATTAAATAAATCATTTCCTCAATCAGACAGAAGATTAGTCAAAGAGCTAATCGGATAGTTAGTTATTTGATTAGTCAAACAGTCAGTAAAACTGTCAATCAAATGTAAATCCAATGTAACAAAGGTGCCTCGTTATCCTCGATACGAACAATAACCTGTCAACCTTAACTCATAAAGTTTTATTTCTAAATAAATTAAAAGTATTAAATAAAATTCCTAACTCGATTTGCATTTCTCCACTGGAATCTCAAGTTACATAAATATTTCAAAATAAGCTTTAAACGTCACATCATTATTAAACTTTGTTTACAGGTATAAACGTCACATCATTATTAAACTTTGTTTACAGGTATAAACGTCACATCATTATTAAACTTTGTTTACAGGTATAAACGTCACATTATTATTACACTTTGTTTACAGGTATTTTGAATGAAATTACAGAGATTTAAAAAAATATTTAGCGGTAAAAGTTCGTCTAATAATAATTAACTGTTTCCAAAGTTTCTCCAGTCTCTCGCATTGAAGGAAACAAACATTATAGGCAACTGGAGAGTTTTGAAATTTCTTGACTAACTGTAATCCACCACTCTCCCCTTTCTCCTCTCCCTCCCCCCACACACATACAGCACTTGTTCTTTTAAAAATGTAAATAATGTCTATTAATATTGTTAGCTGTGGTTGAAAAAACTCTCTGAGGGTTTCTGAAGCTTTAATGAGCTCGAAACTGTTAAGACTAAGAGACGAAATAGATCAAATTATCAAAGGACAATATTTTCGAGAGTCATATGAACATTTTCCATCATTCCTTCATGACCTTGAAAAAGCTGGCATGCACGAGTTGTAGAGAATGAATACCGAAAAATGAGTACAATTATTCGTGGTTAACATACAAAAACCGTTTCCGTTAATTTTGAAATGGTAAAAAAAATCAATAATAACAGGTTGTCACACAATTTCCGACGGATATAAAAGCATCCTTCAAGAAACAAATAAATCATGTCCATTTATGTAAATAGCACCAAGTATCCAGAACGCAACATTTGACGGGGGACATTTTGATTTCTCACGGAAGAGGCCTCTCCCAACGTCATCAAAAGGTTTTCAAGGGTAGACGGTTTATCTACGATTAAAGACATGTTCCATCCTACAGAAAGTTCTCGAAGATATTCACAGTCTATTTATTTTTAAATTGTCCTACTTTATTTCAGTGATTGGGTCAATCGGCCCACTCTCATTTCCTATTCTTTCCCCTCCCTCTCTCTTCTCCCAACTCACCACCACCACTGTCACCCCATCTCTCTCTCTCTCTCTCTCTCTCTCTCTCTCTCTCTCTCTCTCTCTCTCTCTCTCTCTCTCTCTCTCTCATAATAAGAAACACCCACATGTAGGTAGTCTATTAGAAAAGAAAAGTATAATAGAATTCCTCTCCAATCAAGACCTCAAACTTGATCCGTGAAGCGTGTGGCCGATGAAATAAGGTCTCCAGAACACAGCTATGTTGCGCAAGGTGGGCCCTGTCTATTCCTGATATATGACACTGAACTATTTAAATGATTGTCTGTGACAGTACGTGTCATAATTAACGAAAACGAAAAAGAAACAAGACAAAAAAAACAATCACAACAAAAAACAAAAACAAAAAGGCAATCACAATGATGTTATGTGGATCTGAATCAACATCCAGTTTTCAAACTACTGAACAATTTGTTTCCTATATTTAATGTTATACTGACCTACCTAATACAATAATGTAGAAGTCTCAGTATGCGTAGAAATGCAACAAATAGGCAACACAGTAATTCCAAAACAATGAACTCATCAATATTGAAAATTAATAGCTATTTACATGTCTATTAATAGAATTAACAGAGTAGTAGTAGTAGTAGTAGTTTTAGTAGTAGTAGTAATAACAATATTAGATATAATAAAATAATAAAAATAATAATAGCAGTCTACAACAGCAAGAATCCTACTTTACTACTATTACTACTACTACTACTACTACTAATAATAATAATAACGATGATGACGATGACGACGACGACGATGATATTCAAAAGCACGGATGAACTAAACCAAACAGTAGTAAACAGCAAACCAACCCTGGGGTTTAGGGACATGACCTGAGGACACAAGAATATCGTGAGTTAATGTTGGAATAGAGATCACCATTCGTCAATTCTTACTATTTCATTAGAATTTACCATCTAGGAATTGGTACTTGTGACGTCAGCGGCACGTTAGACTTTGGTTATTACTATTATTATTAATTAATCATCCATAACTAATTACAAGTGATGAGAATCTTAATTTATGTTATTTGTAATTCTCCACTAAGACACTACTCGTCTCTCTCAGTAGGCGGATAATCGGACTCAGTAAACGTTTTCTCTCTTCCATAACTTTAAAGACAAACATTTACCGTAACAAAATATTTTCGTTGGTAAAAAACATCTTACCAAAGGAGAAGATAAATCCGTCTTTTAATCCATAATTATTAAGCCCCCACTCACTCACTTTCTTTTCCAACATACGGTATCAATATGTCTAAGAATGACAATAAATTTATTAAATCAAAAATCAAATGTACATATAGCAAATGCAATGAAAAGATTATTTGACATCAATACTTCCATGAACCACAGTCAAATAATTTCAGTATTCATACAGCCCTCTATCACAACACATAATTCAACAGATTAGTGTCAATATAAATCACAGGATAGATCTTATCAGAGAACAGAAATGGAGTCATAGAGATTATAGTGATAATTGTTTGTACATAACCTTGTCTAGGCAAAAGTTGTAATAGTCTTTCGTGTGCCTCATAACAAATACTCAAGTTTATACTCAAGGGGTTTGTCAATTTCTCTTGCACTTTGCAGAACACTGATGAACCGCTATTCTCTCGAGGCTAATCTGGGTCCTCCACCATATTAGCTCCTCAAACAGAACAATAATTGTAGTTTCCAGTAACTTCCTTGTACCAGAAATTCCACAATGTACTCAGCATACCTTGCCATTACACATCAAAAGAGTGCGGTATATCTTTACACTTACACACTGCGGGTATATGCTACTCGCAACTAGCATGGTCATAACAGTCTATAATTCAGTAAATCATGATGAGATTCAGGTAAAATCAAAAACGGCTCCTACTTCTCAGTAAAATACAATCAGGGAACAAATTCTAAGTTTCTAGTTTATTCATCTCTAACTCCATTCTTTCTTACAGTCAGGTCATAACTTACAGTTTCCTGCAACAGTATATATTAGCCCGATAAAAGTATACATTATAATAAATACAACATATCAGTTTTATGAACATATTCACTAGAAACAATATCAAGTGTTTAGCATACTACATAAGAACATCTTAATTCACAATTTGTAGAAATAATAGTCTACTGACATAATACATCTCTATGAAAAACACAAGTATAATATATCAATAACAAAAATGCATGAACTATTTCTAAGTCCATTCTCTCTCAATCAGTCAAGCTAATCGCCACATTTCATGACAAGACTTCTTGCCTAACCAAATTGAAAGTGATTAGACCATAGACGTCTTTACAGCAGGTAAACTTTATATCTCAGCCTATTGGCTGGTCTTATTCTTGAAAATCGTAATCATCATTGGATAATACATCTACTCATCCACCTAAAACCAGTATAGATTATATCAGCAAATCTAGCACATTCTTTACCGGGGTTGTTTATTTCCAACTTTGACACTTAAAAATATCAGCACAAGCAGTGCCAATGGTCGGGTCACTTTGACATATATAACAATTAAGTTTAGAAATAGGGATAGGCAAATTTACTCTGCCATATTACTATTTCATTAGAATTTACCATTGAGGAATTAGTATATCTCAGTAGAGTTTACTATCTAGGAATTATTACTATCTTATCAGAATTTGCCACCCAGAAATTATTAACATGTTTTCTACTGGAATCAGGCTGCATCTCACGATGGTGTGTGTGTGTGTGGGTTGTTACTAAGAGCCAGATCTTACCCTCTAATTATTTCAGTTCAAGGCATTGACAGCCGTTGACATAGAGAGCTCTGCGTATATGTTTACAAACTGACGAGAAATATTGCTTGTTTATAAATGCATAAGAAAAGTGTCAACTGTTGAATTCATTTATGTGTTTGCTGGTTTGCTCCTGAATCAGTTTCAAATTACCAGAAAGATAACTAAATGATAAGACTATAAGACTATTTATCTTGCTGTACTAACAATTTGTTCAGGAGTGTATGCGTGCGTGCGTGCGTGCGTGCGTGCGTGTGTGTGTGTGTGTGTGTGTGTGTGTGTGTGGATGGGTGGTTCTGAACAAACCACGAAAGCATAAACATTATCAGATGTATCGCACATGAATAACAATGTGGACGGGATAAATTGAATCTCTACAGATTTGTAAATTGCTAAGAGGATTCTAGAATCAATAATGGCTCGTTAACATCTGATTGTGTTCAACCAAAATGCAAAACAGAATACTAAGTAACAATTATGATTTTAATAAAGTATGATAATAAATATATTTTAATGTTACACATAAATAGCATCATTGGATAAGTGCGAGTATATGCGTATGTGTTTGTCACCGAGTGTGCTTGCATGTATTTACATGTTTTCATACAGTTTGATTCTTCGTACTCATCATTAGCAATGGTAAAAGGGTATTTGGATAGTTTCAAGTTCCTTTTTCTTATTTTATTGTCTGGTTTAGTTTTGTATAATGTTTAATGCGTGTACGTAGTGTCAAGTGATTTTAGAGTTGAATAGATGTCTACTTTTATTATTTATTTTACAAGTGGTCATTTTCAACCAAAGTTCACTTAATTCTTTGAGAAGCAGAACTATTTTAAAGGAGACTGAATAAATTAGAGCATTATGTTATCCCTATCATGATGTCAGCACATGGTACTCTGGCTCAGTTATCACAAATGACGCAGCCCGGACTCTAGTACTATGCTATCCCTATAGTGATGTACTCTGACACATCACAAGTGACGCTGTTCAGACTATAGCACTCAGTTATCTCCTCTTTGGCATTAACGAGTGAAAAAATAGTTGTTCGTCCGTTAAAACATACATAGTAAACTATCTGGATACAATAAAACAACTAACAGCACACTAAGTTGCATCGCAAAGTGAAGGGACATTGAACTGTACTGGATACAGATTACATTGCACAGTGAAGGGACATTGAACTGTACTGGATACAGATTACATTGCAAAATGAACTGTACTGGATACAGATTACATTGCAAAATGAAGGGACATTGAACTGTACTGAATACAGATTACATTGCAAAGTGAACTGTACTGGATACAGTTTACATTGCGAAGTAAAGGAACATTGAACTGTACTGGATACAGATTACGTCGAAACTCAGGAGTACACAAATTGTCGTACACAAATTACAATTTACTTTTCAACACATTTGGATGACAGTCGCAAACCTGTTATAGTTCGCCTTGTAAACAGCGAGGTCACGCAATACACTGGGTACATTATAAAAATAGAAATGCACGGTCTTGTTATAGTTCGCCTTGTAAACAGCGAGGTCACGCACTACACTGGGTACATTATGTAGTCATACATGATCTTCGATTCTACTGTCGTTTCAGCACGAGCAATAGCACTACAAAAAAGTCTACGAGCGTGTATGTGGTAGTGTTTATGCATGAAATAGCACTACAACACAGTAAATGAGTGTGTATGTGGTAGTGTTATGCATGAAATAGAACTACAACACAGTAAATGAGTGTGTATGTGGTAGTGTTATGCATGAAATAGAACTACAACACAGTAAATGAGTGTGTATGTGGTAGTGTTATGCATGAAATAGAACTACAACACAGTAAATGAGTGTGTATGTGGTAGTGTTATGCATGAATGATCGCGCCATCATCGAAATGCAAAATTTCCTTTCTGCCGCATGCAAAGTAAAAAGGAGACATAGGAAAAATAAATAAACTAAAACTTTCACTCGCTTTCAATTATAAAATTGTATGCTGCCAATTTGATTCCGAAATTTATTCTTTTTATTCTTTTTCTTCTTAATCAGACATTAATTAAAAATGCACATGTCGGCTCTAAACATTTGCATAGTCCGCTTTATGCCAGACTGTTTCTCGTTTCTTTGGCAAGGGCGTGCACTCATTAGTAGACAATTTCCGAGTCTTGTCTGGAAACGCCAAATTGTAATGCCGATGTGTTTCCGAGTTCTTTAGTGCGAGAATATTTTAGTGTTCTTTTTTCAATTATTTTGTTGCAGTCATAAATCACAAATCTTGAAGAATAACACAATTTTCTCATAACAATGGTGCAAACAAGTTAGTGCATAGGCATAAACAGTTGTTTTTTTCCAGGAAGAAAACGTCAGAGAAAAAACTCAAGACATAATACCAAACTACATGCTTTGATGTTTTCTACTTGTGTTACTAAAACTTTTAGGTTTCTTTTGTTTTTTATTTTTTATTTTATTTATTTATTTTTTTTGCAGCGACGAAGCAATGTATTAGGAAGACAATGACAATTCCACAGATTAACATATAATAATGTGGTGAGTACTAGAAACTGAGCGACAAAGTACAGTTGGCGAAAGAGTTTGTTGTGTTGTGAAGTGACCTTGAATTATAGCCCTACACTTAATCACCGTTTTGGATCTGAACGTTGTTAAAACCTAGCACTCGAGACGTCAGCATACATCATGCTAGTACAACTTTGTGTATTGGTTATTGCAAAGTGAACAAGTCATTTTACTAACCAATCAAATCGATGATTGTAGATTCGTCAAGCAGAAATTATTTAACTCAACAGGTCAAAAAACACCACAAATGATAGGCTATAGATAGATTTATTCGTTTAATACTATTTATTTAGGAGATGTTTTTAATTCCTTCATTGTACATTATATTTCCATTCTGTTTAATATTTGTTAAATATTTAACGCAATTTTCTTCGTATTCTTAAAAATCAAGTGTTAATAGCCTTTATAAAGTTTATTTTCCATGTAAACATAAGAACATATGTTTATAGAATTTACGAAGTTTATTCATTCTTTTGTAATTTAAAAACTTGTGTTCATACAGTTTATAAATGTGTTTTCGTAATCTTAATAACCTGTGTTCATAGTGATCATGTATCTCTTTATTTATGTGTATTGTAAACAACCCGCCGACCACTTTCACCAAGGTGAGACACGTGACCTCTCTGCAGGTCGAAAGCTGTTGTTTTATTCTGATCTGTGCAGCAGAGAGAGGCCATTGGCTGTTTTCTTTTCGGTTACGTGAGGTAACTGTATCTTTACAGCGTTACACCCCTTTCACTTATCTAACAACCAGACATGAATACAGCATAATGAATATCTTCAGACTTGGCTTAAAACACAAGCAGGCTTGAGCCGAAATAAATTAGGGAAATGATATGGCTGTGTGTGTGTGTGTGTGTGTGTGTGTGTGTGTGTGTGTGTGTGTGTGTGTGTGTGTGTGTGTGTGTGTGTGTGTGTGTGTGTGTGTGTGTGTGTAACCCAACTGGACAGTTGAGAACGATACGGATTGCTTACACATACGTGACGGAAACATACTCTAGAGGACAAAGGACGCAAGGAAGATGTGTTTGTATGGCATTTCGTTAACATTTTGTTAGGAGTCTGCTTTCGAAAATAACAAAATATAAATGGGGTAGAAATGTAAAAGATTTTAGTGATTACCACTCCAAACTAGAGTTCTCATATATAAATATATTCCAAGATTCAAGACACACTTACGTAGAGAAAACTTCACACTGCAAGCTACATGAGATAACCATTCACCTCTACAAAGGTTTATATTTCAAAAGGCAAATCAACAGTTACAAAGCATCACATCATGATACAAGACATTGTATTCTCTCTCTCTCTCTCTCTCTCTCTCTCTCTCTCTCTCTCTCTCTCTCTCACTCAGACACACACACACACCCCAACACACATGCACACACACACCAACACACATACACACATACACACACCAACACACACACACACACACACACACACACACACACACACACATAGAAAACACAGTCTCGAATGAAGAGAGATCGTGTTAATCTTTCATCCAAACCATCACTACATGCATTTTTTCCTTCACCTCATCAAATCTAGAGCACTTCACATCAGCCATTCCATCCCTTCCAATAAACAACAGTCTATTATACTTACATTTCCAAGTCCGTCATCACCATCGCTTCCAGCCTTGTCAGGCATCCATCAACATTTTCTACCACTTGGTGTGACATCATGGTACTAAGAAGATAATGTTTGCATTCTTCCTGTCTAAACTATTATGCCCTAAATCTAGTTAGACTATTTTTAAAGGCTTAATATGTAAATTAAGTTTTAAAAAAAGGATTCGAATGTTCCTTTACGTGTATCACATTTAATAAAATCATAAAGAAATTGTGACAGAGAAGTTTTTGTGAAAATAAGTTTACAGTTGAGAAAACTTAATGGCATTTTGGTTGTTAGGCAACTAATAAACACTGAGAAACCTAACAGACAATTATTCTCGTTGTGACTAGACTTTAAAATGCGATTATCTACTCTTTCAAAAATGCAGGATCCAAAAGATGAGTATTCATATCACAATAGATTTTTGTTGACTGCAGAGAAATCGTATTACTAAACTACTATATATCTAAGAAAAACATACACAAAGGAGAAATTTAATGCATTCTATTAATTTTCTACCTAAAGAATGTTACAATCGCAGATAAAGTCTCTGTATAAGGCATTAGATAAGACACTGTCTAAATGTAGAATCCCTTGTGAGCAAGTACAACAGAAAACAAATTGTAAATAAATTGCAGTAATTTTCAGTCACATCACACACAAGAATGAAGACATATGATTGAATAGAGAACAATCATAAATAAGATATATTTATATATATACAGATAGATAGATAGATAGATAGATAGATAGATAGATAGATAGATAGATAGATAAATAGATAGATAGATAGATAGATAGATAGATAGGTAGGTAGCTAGGTAGATAACTAGGCAAAAGTATTGTCAAAGCTGTGGGTTGACTTGCAAAGCTGGAGAAGGCTCAATGCCTGATCGAACATTTTATGTATGTAAGTTAATCACGATAACAATTTACCTCTTGCTAGGCGTCACGCTGCGCATTTTTGGGTTCCACTAAGAGTATCCATAATGTCTGTAAAAAGCGGAAGTGGTCATCAGTCTAGATTGACACTATCAGTCGATTTGCTCGCCCTAACATTGGCTTTCCCACTTAACAAGTGCAAATACAGCCAAACTATAAATTTTGCTGTGCACAATATAACAACTGGCTGCCATTTATTGAAGCTCTAACATTGTCTGGCAAATTATTTTTTTAAAGTCATATAGTCCATTGTTGGACAGCCTAAAGATTAGCTTAAGGATAGTTGTGTTTGCTTAACCTCTTGTTCACATAACAACACAAGATACATTTATTTTTCACTCAGTCTGAAGTCTCACTACGATATAAGGAAGCTGTGCTATAGAAATGTCTTGGAAAATCGTATATGTGCGCACACACACACACACACACACACACACACACACACACACACACACACACACACACACACACACACACACACACACGCGCGCGCGCGCGCGCACACACACGCACGCACACACGCACGCACACACGCACGCACGCACACACACACACAAATATATATACACAAGAAAAAATATGTCCATAGATCTATAACGTTTTCCATCTAAACATCACCTAGCTGGAAAGCTGTGTAGATTGGCAAAGAGGCAGAGATATATAAATAGCATATTTATCTCTCCCTTGTTAGCAATATGTTCGAGATTCTACCTATATATCAATCTTACTATCCAAATATATATATGTTTACTTACTTTTCTATCTATCTACCATTAAACCAGTCATTCAGTACCATTCCCTTTATCAAGGCCTTGACCAATAAAAGAATATATTTCCTTGACGTAGCTCTTTTTAATGTATGATAGTTTGTTCTATATCCCTTCCTTCCTTCCTTCCTTCCTTTGCTTGTTTGTGTGTTTGTATGTTTGTGTGTGTGTTTCTTTGTTTGTTTGTTTGTTTGCTTCTTTGTTTCTTTGTTTGTTTGTTTGTTTGTTTCTTTGTTTCTTTCTGTTTTTCTTTCTTTGTTTCTTTCTGTTCTTCTTTCTTTGTTTCTTTGTTTCTTTCTTTCTTCCTTTCTTCTTTCCTTCCTTCCAAATTTTCTTCCATCCATCATTCCTTCCCAACTTCCTTCCAAACTTTCTTTCTCCCTCCCTTCCTTCCCTTCTTTCCTTCCCTTCTTTCTTTCTTTCTTTCTTTCTTTCTTTCTTTCTTTCTTTCTTTCTTTCTTTCTTTCTTTCTTTCTTTCTTTCTTTCTTTCTTTCTTTCAATCTTTCTTTCTTTCTTTCTTTCTTTCTTTCTTTCTTTCTTTCTTTCTTTCTTTCTTTCTTTCTTTCTTTCTTTCTTTCTTTCTTTCTTTCTTTCTTTTTTTTCTTTCTTTCAGGCTTTCTTTCTCCATTCCATATACAATTATTTATCTAAATATGCTCTTTGAAAGAAAATATTTTTTCGTTTTCCCACATTTATTTTCTCATAAATGTCAGTCATATAACTGAAATGTTTGAACACATGAAGTACAAAACATTAAAAATTTTTTTTTTTACATTGTCAAGTAAATTAAACACATTTGCGACATATTTGTTGTTTCCTTATCAGGAAATGACGTTAATTAGCTTCTGACTGGGGAAATCGGATTCTGGTATTAATGCTAAGGGGGGGGGGGGGGAAGGAAAAATTCAAATATAAAAGTTTTAAAACAAAATGTAAAAAGTAGCAATTCCAAATGATGCCAAGACTCCTTACCATCTAAGTAAAAGGTAAAAATAGAATCTAATGAGAACCCTGCTTGACTGTCGGCAGGAATGTCAACCGTTTTTATTATGTTGTTAATAAGCACGATTTCGTCTAAAGTCGTAATAAAAGCCTTAAACATATTCTACCTCAACTCGATAGTATGTTGATTGAGTTGCTGCTTACAACCCAGTCAACCTGCTTACAACCCAGTCAACCTGAAGGTCATAAAGAACGGGAAGGGCGCTGTACTAATACGACTTGAAATACAAAGGAAAAAAAAATTTAATTAATCTTTTTACAAAATAACACTATAACATGTTCTTGTAATGTTAGTTTTGCTAAGTCGCTGTTCGTAAATGGAATCTGTTTATAACTAATTAACAAATGAAGAGAATTGAATTAAAATGATGTATTTAAAAACTGAAATATACTAAATATAATATTGCAAGATTTTAAATAAGTATGTAAATTATATTTTACAATGTAGACGTCATTATGTCATTTGAATCGCAATGTAACTCGAGTTAATTACATCCCTTACTCCCAAACAAGACGAACGCACACATAATAATATAGATATATGAAAAATAAAACTGATTTACAAGAAAGATTGACAAAATGTGTAACGTAATCGATATTTATTATGATCACCTACTTAAACTAAAATTAACACAATATGCAAACGGTGTCGCCAACGCCACTTAGTTAATGGATATGATTAATTAATTAATTAATCATCAAAAAATAATTACAAGTGATGAGAATCCAGAATGAGCCCCAACTTTATGTGATGCCCATGACACACTAGTAAATGGTTAATATTTGTATTAATGTAATGTTCCCAGCTCCTGCTTCTGTAGCTTTTAAGTTACGGTTAATGCAAGTGCTTTTCTTCTGAACTTGAAGCTATTCTGACTTTGTTCGAACTTCCTATTGATTGCTTTAGTTATGATTAATGTGAGTGTTTTCCTTGGTACCAGTAGACAGATACATGATTACAATTGGCATTCAAATCTTATGTCGGAGCTTCTACATTATATGTACTAAGTTAAAAGTATTTAAAATATAACAAACAGAAATTTCAATTATACTTTTACCCAGAATAGGATGGAAAGAGAGAAATGACAACATAAAACAAATAGCAAATTCCTAATCTGGTGCCTGTGGCTATGTAGATTCCTATATATGTACATTATTGCAATAATTACAACTGATGGTATTAAACTTGTTTGAAAACTTCTAAAACTATCTTGTCTAATTAATGTATTTTGAACAAAATACAGTGTATTGTGAATGCTTGCTTGCTTCTTATTAGTGACCACACCATATTTTTAGAGTAATGAACTATACAGTAAACCATTTACATACTGATTTCTCTTGACACATAAATTATGTTTACATCCACCTGGTTTATTACTAAATTCAACACATTTTTAGTTTCTATCTTTATTCCCCATCCCCCAACCCCCCCCCCCACTCCATTTTTAAACATGATTCCTCTCCTCAAAAGTGTATTTACTCTGTTAGTAACAGTTTTCATTTGTTTAAATATTAATATTAGAATTTGCTTTTCATTTTAATTTAATTTAACTTAGTTTTGGATATGGTGTTATTTTAAATATAACAAATTTCTTTTAAAAACATATTTTGTCTCATTTGTCTATTTTTGTATTATTTGATTCTCGCGTTGATTTGAATCTTTTCTTTCTTACTTTTCCTCTTTACCTTTTATAAGAGTCATTTAATTGTTAGTATCTGAAGTAGCTGTTAACAATATGGTATGGTGTTGCGAACATTTCCTTGACAATGATTTACGACTAGACAACAGAAAGGGAAGTAATCCTTGATGTGTCTGGGTCGCTCGTTACTGTCAAGATAAGATGGCCTAAGTCAGCAGTCTGACGGCAGACGCGGAGACAGCTTAAAGAAGATTAATGAGGAGCGGGAAATGACCATAGGTATATCTTCTATCAAATAATATTTAGACTGAATTAGTCAGGGGGCGTCACTCGATATTTCTATTTCCATCAGCGGGTTATTCAGATGCTAAATAGGCGGATCGCTGGCATGACAAATTGACCATTTCTACTGGGCAACGGGTCAAAGTTCAACCGATGTCGACTCGAAACCTAATTTACATATATAGACAAATATTACTTGAGCGTATTAGTTTAATTTGCAGCTCGCGAATATATATATTTTCAGTGGCGTATCAGTACATGTATATGCATTTGTATATATTTATGCAAATACATACATTGATTATTATACATATATTTACATTTACATATATGTATACGATTAAATAAAAAAATCATCTTTGCTAGTTTGATAATACCATTATTAATCAATCCTTCATTAATTAGTAATTCGTTGAATATTTCATTAAATTGTATGTCTCTTTGGATTTATTTTCATTAAATTGTATGTCTCTTTGGATTTATTTTCATTAAATTGTATGTCTCTTTGGATTTATTTTCATTCACTGTAAGTTTGTGAGGTGGTTTATGACTACTTCGGTTCGTGCCTTTCATTCGTTCTTCTTTTATTTTTTTTTTTGGGGGGAGGAGGGAAGAAAAGAAACTTATATTGTTTACTCTAATTGTAATAAAAACTAATTATATTCATAATTCTTACTTTTAGTTTCAATGGTAATTGTTATGATTTATCTTGAATAGAAATTCTCTGAAGTGATTACTTCAGCTGAGCAACATATGCCAGTGGCCTATCAAACACCAAAAGCCTTCTGCAAAGTTACCTCTCTCTCTCTGTGTCTGTCTATCTATCTATGTACATATATACTATTGTAATTATTCAGTGAAAACGAATATTAAATCTCCTTGTAATAAGCCATTCCTTCTTCCTAATGCACACTTTGTTATGTGTTTATAAATGAAACCAAAAAGGAGAAGGAAGTTTTCACAGGTGTTTTCTAAACCCATATGATGGTGATTTGTGTTAAAATAACATAAAATAAAGAAAGGAGAAATGTCGCAGTACATAATGCCTAGAAAGTTTATGTTTTGTTTTCAATGAGTGTTGCACTTCCTCAGTAATAGTAGTGAAATCAAAATTTAGTCGTTTATTTGCTTTTGTTTAGCATTGCGGTATTTTCTTGTGTGTATTAGTAATTGTATTCGTCAATGAAATTGTTCACAAATGAAAGCAACCATCCATCGATTGGAGATCGATAATGATGGATTTGTTAGGTTACCATGTCCAAAACGTGTTTTCTTTTCGTGCCAGAAATCCTTTTGCTATGCACCTCTATCATGAATAAAGCACATTATGGCTGGATAGTTGAGAAAGAATACAATTCAGGGGAATTAAATCTTGACACCTCATTGTTGAAAGACTGTTGTTCGACAGTACGAGAACTGATTCCTTGCAGTTTCTCTATAGATTGCTGGCCCTGACGCCTGCAGTTGTGTTGAGATCTATCGTTCTTTTAGTCGGTCACTGATATTGATTGCAATAGGAATGGCTGAGTTTTGTACACGACCTGTGCATAATACATGCCACGGCAAAATCAAACCACGAACATAGTGAGCATTGTATGTGCCACAAACGAAATGTTCAGTGGACCATGGAGATCGAGCAAGAAAACAACAAAAAAATGCAATATTGTTCATTTTCCAAAGAGTCAGGTGAGCCTGTCAGAAATTAATGCAAAACAATCTTCCATTCTAAAAATACATTTGAAAACAACAGACACAGGGTAAAAATAGCAACGTAAGAACATTCACAAATGGAAAGGAGGGTGGTAAGACAGAAATAGCTGCTCAATTGTTTAAGCAAGAGAATCCATGAGAAATAAGTGTTATTGTCACTTAGAACACAAGTTATTGATTATTATTTTTTAATATGTGGCTTAGATGTCTAGCATAGTTAAAGCAGAGTTCAGCAATCAAGTACACAGGATTGAGGAACAGTTTCTCATTTAGCGCATATTAAAGAACCAATTGTTTTCCAGATTGTTCATTCGTCTGCTTTTCTATTTAAAGTTGACGTTATCAGTGAAAGGAAAACAAAAGAATTTCGACATTTTAGTAGCTCAGTATTATTGTGATTATCAACGAAAAGCGACAAAGTATCTTGTTCTCCTCTATTCCTAATAATAAGATGTAACGTCCTAATCTCCGAGCATTTACAACTTGTTTACCACAGAACTACGTCCTAACCTCCGTGTTTTTACAACTTGTTTACCACAGAACTAGTACTAACCTCCGTGTTTTTACAACTTGTTTACCACAGAACTACATACTAACCTCCGTGTTTTTACAACTTGTTTACCACAGAACTACGTCCTAACCTCCGTGTTTTTACAACTTGTTTACCACAGAACTACGTACTAACCTCCGTGTTTTTACAACTTGTTTACCACAGAACTACGTACTAACCTCCGTGTTTTTACAACTTGTTTACCACAGAACTACATACTAACCTCCGAGCATTTACAGTTTGTCCACGACAAATCTATTTATAACCTCCGTGCATTTACAAATTGTTCACCATAGAAATACGTCATAACTGTTCTTTATTTTCAGCTTTTTACGACAAAATTAATGTCATAACTTTTGTGTATTTACTAGATATCCACCAAAAAATTAAATTTCTGTTACTTGCATTTAAAATGTGTTCATGGCAGAACTAACATTTTAACTTTTGTGCATTAACGAGAGAAAGAAGTGGCAAGGTGACAGAAGATAGAGTGAAGTACTGGATATGACAAACTCACTACATTCATAATTCACAGATCCTATGTTTAAACTCAGTTTACTCAAAACTAACCACGTTTATGCAATACTAGCCAGTCTATCTATCTATCTATCTACAGAGAGAGAGAGAGACAGAGAGACAGAGACAGACATAC
Organism: Sinotaia quadrata; assembly: GCA_028829895.1. Taxonomy (NCBI): domain Eukaryota; kingdom Metazoa; phylum Mollusca; class Gastropoda; order Architaenioglossa; family Viviparidae; genus Sinotaia; species Sinotaia quadrata. Next base: position 57,571,952 of record CM054182.1, read on the forward strand.
AGACAGAAAAAGAGACAGAGAGGGAGGGAGAGGAAGAGAGAAGATAAATTGTGGATCTGGTTAGTATATATATGTGTGTGTTTGGAGAGAGAGAGAGAGAGAGAGAGAGAGAGAGGAGAGAGAGAGAGAGAGAGAGAGATGGATGGATGGACGGACATCTACATGTTCATAATTTGATATTTTATGTTAGTCCACATTTATGAAGCAAGAAGCCTTTGAAAAATAACATATTTTAACATTTTGTCTAGATGCATTTTTACATTTTTGTTTATTTTCAATGAACGCAAAGTAGCATAGAACAGATATGTTGCTACTATTGTCAATTGAAAGGTAAATGACAAAAAATCTCTTGATTGCTATCATTTAAAACGGTTTCTTCCAAAATGTTTTGTGTGTGCCATTTTAAGGTGAAAGAAAAATCTAAATTTTCTAGACTATGGATAATATTACATACATTATTTTATTTAATTTATTTCTTGCAGAGTTGAGGTATCATTTTCTTTAATTTATCAGATATAGTAAACTGCCTTTATCAGTGTGAATCAATGATGTCACAAAATACACAAATTCAGGTGCACTAGAGTGAATTTTATGTAGTTTAGGAAATCAGTGCATGCCAAAGAAACATATTAGTTATTGTCTCTCTTGGACAAGACCGTGTTGCAAATATATAACCCTTAAAATCATCCCGAAGGTCCAAAAGTTGTACGAACATTTACTAATCCAGACCCATAAGTATGAATAATTTGTTGGTTTTCTATGACATTTCCAGTATATGAAATTTTCCTGTTCGCTAAAGAGATTAAAACAGGAACATAAATCACACAGTAAAACACTTTATTTATTATATTTAAATAAGAATAAGAATAAGAATAATAATTAAAATCTCTGCCATGACTATTGTTACTTCTGCTATCACAGTTTATCATGTACTAACTAGTTTTCTTGCATTGTAGTCTTTCATCATTTCGTCTTCTCCTCCAACATAAATCTTATACCATATGTTGGTTAGTTGCTCCAAGACTCACCATGTGCCATCTAGTCTATTTTCCAATAGAAATTGTAGACAGTTATATAGCAAAACAGTTTATACATAAAACAGTTAAAATACTTTCTTTCCATCATCAAAATTACAAAGTTTCTTGGCACATTCCTTGACTCGAGCCAATCTATAGACACACTTATTTTGTATTTCTTCCATAGATAAAAGTAGTAAATCTTGTACAAGAAACATGAAACAATGCATAGAAAAAGTCTTTTTAGCATTTTCTCTTTTGTTTAAGATTAATAAATTTCATCCTGCTAAACTGCTATATGTGATCTTTATTCTGGCTTGGTCTGTTTTCTGTTTATAAGTTGACAAAATAAGTTTCAGTGATAACTTTTATTTCCAAAATAAATACATTTATGTGTTTAAGAACAGACAAGCTGAAAGATATGACAGCACACCATGCAATGTCCAATAATCCGTTTTAGGAGGGTTCTGTTATTTTCCATAGACAGATAGACAGACAGACAGACAGACGGACGGACGGACGGATGGGGTGTGTGGGTGAGTATGTATGTATGTAGGTAGACAGACAGACAGACAGGCAGGCAGGCAGGCAGACAGACAGATAGATAGATAGACAGATGGATGGATGGATAATAGATAGATAGATAGATAAATAGAGAGAGAGAAAGACAGAGTAGATAGATAGATAGATAGATAGATAGATAGATAGATAGATAGATAGATAGATAGATAGATAGATAGATAGATAGATAGATAGATTGTATCCATAGAAATATTAATATCTTGCAATTACTGAGATTGTAGGCTTTCCTAAATTAGAATAAATCGCCAAACCTCGACATCTTTTTAAATATATGAATTATTTACGCTAAATTAAGTCAGAAGAAGAAAACATTACAAATAAATAACTATTAAGATTGACCGCTTGTATTGTCTACCCGGAAACCGTGGCGCAGTAAACAGGTTTAGCGTGCCGGAAACGGGGCTTAGAAAACCTAACGGTTTCAGGCGACAACCTTCCATTGAACAATATCTAGACTTATTTACGACAATATTTTTTTTTTATACGACCAGACCTATTCCTGGAACTTTGATATAACCAGACCTATTTATGGCACATTTCGTCATTATGTTTCTGTTTTCGACACCAAGGGCTAAACTAATATTACTGCTAACGATACTATAAAAGTCGAGCAGGTCTTGTTGTCGACTAGAAAAACTTTTGATAAAACTTCGTATTTCGTTTTATTTTTATTTTATTCTTTAGTCTCTCAAACACAATTATAACGAAAACAAAACTGAAAAAAAAATAAAAACGAGGAATAAAAACAACTTGGCAAAACAAAACAGTTCTTTTGTCTGAAAGTTTTTCAATTTACGACGGAAATCGCGCAGTCACGTTTAAATGAAGCCCGGGCATAACCTCCACACATTTTCCTACTCACATGTCCTACGCATGCGCGTTGCTAACAATGTGACAGAATGGCCACTTGTCAAGTAATTTATTGACTCAGGCCTAAAGCCGAATTCACAGTAGCTAAACACTTAGTTGTTCTTTTAATCATGTTTGAAAAAAAATAATGTCAATCAATTGGTAAGATGACCAATTCCACTTATTTGTATGGAAATCGGTTGGTAAGATGACCAATTCCACTTATTTGTATGGAAATCGATTGGTAAGATGACCAATTCCACTTATTTGTATGGAAATCGGTTGGTAAGATGACCAATTCCACTTATTTGTATGGAAATCGATTGGTAAGATGACCAATTCCACTTATTTGTATGGAAATCGATTGGTAAGATGACCAATTCCACTTATTGTATGGAAATCGATTGGAAAGATGACCAATTCCACTTATTTGTATGGAAATCGATTGGTAAGATGACCAATTCCACTTATTTGTATGGAAATCGGTTGGTAAGATGACCAATTCCACTTATTTGTATGGAAATCGGTGGCAAAGAGGTCAAGCGCTAGCGTCACGTGCATAAGACCACGGCTTCATGTAGAGCGTTGGTCATTTGGATTTTGAATTCCATATAAATAAGCTAATAGATATACAGATTTTGTAAATAAAGGTTATTATTTCTGGTCTATACGAATTTCGGGACCAATAGTTTGTATAAATAAAAGTTACTATTTATGGTCCATATGAGGCTGGGGACAGACAGATTGTGTGAAGAAAAGTTATTATTTGTGGTCAATATGACGTTAGGGACCAACACATTGTGTGAATAAAAGTACTTTATTTATGTTCCTAATGACTTTAGGAACCAACAGATTGTGTGAATAAAGGTTATTTATGGTTCTAATGACATTGGGGACCAGAATATCTCTGCCAATTGACTTTGAACCAAATATTTACAATTTGACACTATCTATATAAAACAGAATAGGCGATCTTGGGAAGACCCAGATGTAAATCCATTTGCCTCAGATTGTGCATTATTTTATTGTAAATTATTAAATTTTATTATTGTTATCTTAGACTGTGGAATGTAAAAGCAGAAGTGATACCTATAGTGATAGGAACCTTGGGGAACATAATATCTGAATTGGAAGGCTACCTGAATAAACTCCCTGGAAACCACAAACTCGCTCCACTACTGAAAACAGAGCTCCTCGGAAGTGCCCACATCCTCCGTAAAACCTCGGATCTCCCAGAATCTTGGTAAGATTCCGAGACCTTGGATCACAAACCGACAGTCAAACAGAAGTCGTGGAAAGAGGCTGAATAGTAATAAACATTAACTAGGTGTCGTTATTATCATATAACCCAAGGATCTTCTGTATACAAGGATAGCGGCTTTTTGTTACAGTCAATCAATCGGTTTGGAGTATGTGTACTGAAGTCATGAACATAGCAATCTGTCAATGTAGCAGTATTATCACTAGAGACAGATATATAATATGCAAAACTTTAATTACTTTTGTCTATGTTCTCATATTTTGTTACTCCCTTTCATTAGTTTCGTTCAACGAATTCTTCCTTATTTTTACTTAATGGACAAATAATATAAGCTTTCATAAACCTCGTATTCTTCCTTATTTTTACTTAATGGGACAAAATAATATAAGCTTTCATAAACCTCGTATTCTTTCTTATTTTTACTTAATGGACAAAATAATATAAGCTTTCATAAACCTCGTATTCTTTCTTATTTTTACTTAATGGTCAAAATAATATAAGCTTTCATAAACCTCGTATTCTTTCTTATTTTTACTTAATGGACAAAATAATATAAGCTTTCATAAACCTCGTATTCTTTCTTATTTTTACTTAATGGTCAAAATAATATAAGCTTTCATAAACCTCGTATTCGATTGATCTGCAGGAATGTAGCCTCTGCGTACGTTGAGAAATTTACGAAAATGTGTTGAGAGTTGATTAAGTGTTTATTCAAATACGTTTTATAGAGAATGTGTTGCGAGTTGGTTAAGTGTTTATTGAAATACATTTTATAGAGAATGTGTTGCGAGTTGGTTAAGAGTTTATTGAAATACGTTTTATAGAGAATGTGTTGCGAGTTGGTTAAGTTTATTGAAATATGTCGTATAGAGAACTTGCTGACAGTGTGTTCAAATGTTGTTGATTATATGTTGAGAATATTTTGAAAGTTTGTTAGAGTTTTTTTCCAGTGTGTTGAAAGATTTCTGATAATCTGTTGATAGCTAGCTTGTTCAGTATTTTGAAAGACTGTTAATAATGTGTTCAGAATTTAATACAGTAAACGGATGGTACCTGTTACCATCAGAAAAGACTAAAGGATAATAATACACAGGCCTTAAATCAAACTTGCAGTCATAGTAAAGTTTATGAAACATTCTTTCAAATGTACACGTAACGCAGTTAAATGTTTGAATTCGTATATGATGTAGGTCAATCTTTAATTAGTAATAGAAAATAAGAAGAGAGAGGGGGGGGTACATTGTCCTGTAACGAAACAGCAGAGTCGTATGAATTTATTTAGAGTGAACAAAGTACATTAGTACCTAAGAAAGACGAAAGATAGTACTAAAAGAATAACTTCCATTCGCATAAATGTTGTGTACGTTGACAAAAGCAAAACACAGGTATCATATACAGTACAGTCAACACACATTGTAGTTCAACCCCAAAACTAGTAATCTACAAAATTAAATGCATAATCAGAAGAAATGAAAATGATTTTTAAAAGTTGGCATTCTCTACAGAACCTAATCTTAAGGGTTAAAATACAAATAAAGTCAGATTGATTGATCTTTAATTAATTTAATGTTACTCTAAAATTAACCGTTATACTCCAAGTGATTGACAAGTTTGAATGTTTACTTTAAAATTAATCATTATCTTCCAGTTGATTGACAAGTTATATGCATAGATAGATAGATAGATAGATAGATAGATAGATAGATAGATAGATAGATAGATAGATAGATAGATAGATAGATAGATAGATAGATATGAAAATGGATTTGACTAAGGTTTATAATACTTGCTTTGTCGCTCCCTACAGCTCTAGGCATGGAGAAAGCGACAACAAAGGGCGATCACTAGGCACATTACAGCAATAGGTACGGAGAAAGCGACAACAAAGGGCGACCACCAGGCACATTATAGCTATAGGTACGAAGAAAGCGACAACAAAGGGCGATCATCAGGCACAGTACACATACATATTTTTTCGTGGGGGTGGGGCACAGGACAGTCTCCTAGACCTAGCGAATAGTTTACAAATATGAGAATGAACACAGATTTATTGTTACAGACAAACTTGACATTAATTTGTATATATACACATACATTTACTTGACGACGGAAATTAACATTGAATATAATTTTTAATGCAGTTTATTCGAAACTAGTCAATTCATTGTTCTCATAACGGGGAAAAAGGGAAGGTGATGTGTCTTTCATCACTACCAGTCATATAAACAATGACCCAGTCAACTGCAGACAAGGTCATAAATTCTCTTTGTTCAGAATGAACACAGAGGTGATACAATTTACTCCATTGCAAATCAACCTACGGAAATGACTTTAAAAGCTTCCTGGAGCGGTCAATGATAATTTTCGTCAGCACAATTGATGCAATACTCGCTAGGAGAGATTTGTAAATCATTGTTTGTATAATGCTTTAAGAAACTTTCTTTTAATATAGGAACATTTTAGCATACAGTTTTGTCTAATTCGGTGAATCACTCTGATGGTAGTAATAATGTTACAAAAGGAAAATTAATCACATCGTTGAAACGAGTAAAATTATGATGTATGATGTTTGTACACTATCTGTTTTTATTAAAATTTATATAAGCTAAAATTATGAGGAGAATGGAATATTTGGGATCAATTTTGACACGTTATCAAATGAAACATTTTGCAATCATTGTCGTGCCACAAAATGATACTCACTCACACACACACTCTTACACACACACACACACACACACACACACACACACACATAAATGCATTCAAAAGCCGTCAAGAGTATGCAGTCATTGTCACTCAGAACAAAAATGGGAGCAAAATATTCAATAGCCACGGTGACCAATATAACAGAAAACAATAGTACAATAAGACGTGAGTTAAAATACAGCTGGCTGCCAGCATGACAATTGCTAATGTGACATTTGCTAGTGTGACATTTGCTAGTGTGACATTTGCTAGTAATCTGTGCTGTGGTATGACAGTGCGTTCACAAATAGTAGTCATGACGTCAAAACAACCGAGCGGCACCACAAGAAAAAGCTTTTAGTTTTGCTCTACGTTTATCCATTGTAATTTCTTTTGTATTGATCTCTACGTGGCAGGGGTCGCAGCACTTTTCTTACATTTTGCCAGAGAGAGAGAGAGAGAGAGAGAGAGAGAGAGAGAGAGAGAGAGAGAGAGAGAGAGAGAGAGAGAGAGAGAGAGAGAGAGAGAGAGAGAGAGAATGCAATGTAAATGAGAGAAAACCACCTTCATCTATGCTGTTGAACAGTTTCCTATAGTGAGATATATATATATATATATAAATAGTTAGATAGATAGATAGATAGATAGATAGATAGATAGATAGATAGATAGATAGATAGATAGATAGATAGATAGATAGATAGATAGATAGATAGATAGATAGATAGTGTAACAAACGCAGTGCAAGAGATATTTATTATTATATTTCTATTTAATTATTTAATCTTCCACTTTAAGTAAGTTTGTTTCACTTTCAATTTTTTTATATTTCTTTCTGATTCATTGCCAACATAGATTTCAAAAGACCTATTAAAATACTAGTTGTCTAGAGTTGGACAGTCTAATCTGATAATGTCTATATGATTAGGTAATCAACACTACATAGCGTGGTCATCATATACAAATATTATAGGTCCTCAGTCATGCATGTATAGATACCGGTCTCCCTCAGCCATTTCTCTCGGCCATCGCTAGACCTGTGTAAACTGAAGAATGAAGTCACTCTGTTACATTAATTGAAACATTAAAATATTGGTCCTGAGTTGGCCAGCATTGTATGTGAGGAATTCTAAGAGCTTTTCAGACCAATCATTTGCTTCGTTGTTGGACAGGTGTCTCCACTTGAGAAACAAAAGATAATTTGGAATAAAAACTTCTCAAGATGAAACTGTATACTTATCATACTTAGAATTCATCATTGCAGCTCCATTTGAAAGATTTTAAATACATTTTCTTCTTTTCTTACGGAAAACCATTGATTATATTTCTACTTATTTTTATGTGGCTGAACAATGTATTGGTCACAGATACAATGTGTGCATGAATATGTCAGAGAGAAAGAGGGGGCGGGAGGCCTAGTTGATTTCATATATGCAATGACTCACTTCTGTATCACCTGTACTTTTTTTGTTGTTGAATGTTTTCATCTATGCTTGGAACTTTAAATTTTTGCAGTCTGCATCCTTCATTCTTCCAATTTTCAGTATCATCAATCTCTTCTTTAAATACCCCAGTTTAAAACTTCACCAGTCCTGCCACACTACTACTCAATGTGAGGCTTGATCAGTTGCCTGTCAGCACGCAATGTACACGCATGTCAAAAAGAACCACTACAAGGTGCAGCACACAATAAATGCCAGAAACCACAGAGATGGGATGCAGTCATCACCAATAAACATTAGATCTAGGTTTGGCTTCTGAATCTCTGTCTCCTAAATATATCTAAAAATTTATGTAGATTTTCAATTTCTTATTTTGATTTGAATCTGCAACCATTAGTATTTTAGATTAAATATTAATGTAGTGATTTTACTCCTCAAGAAGCAAAGACTTTGGAATGTGCATAATTGACTTTATGTGGGTTAAAATATTTTTTAAAGACTGTGAACTATTACCTAATAACACACCTGCATCAAATTTCGTTAGTCAATGATAAGAACACTTCATGTTCATCTGTTTAGATTTTGATTGAACCATTAACTTAGGTCATATGAACAATACTTCTTAATTATCATGCCTTTGTGACTACTGCTTATTATGAATCATTTCTCCTTGTTTATTTTTAGTTTGAATAAATTGTTGTTATGTGATACACTTCCACATGTAAATTTAAACAAATGAGGAGATATGTGCATGTTGGGGGGGGGGGTGCGGGCGTAATTTTGATCATTCTTAAAAGTCAGACAATAATCTGTTAAACCGCTCATCATAGATAGATAGATAGATAGATAGATAGATAGATAGATAGATAAACAGACACACATATAAACAGACAGATAGATAGATAGATAGATAGAATGATTGATTGATTGGCTGACTGATTGATTGATACATTTGTATTTCCTTTTCAAATTGTCTTTTAATGTTGTATGATATTACGTCAGATCTTTGTCCAATTCAAAAGTTCATAAATGCGCCCCTCCCCCCCCAAAAAAAAATTAAATTAAATTAAAATGCATTTAATTCCACCCGGTAATGCTTAAATTAAATCAAATGTGCGGGGTAATATATTTTAAGCAAAATAAAAATAAACTTATTTGGATGAGAGAGACATCTTGCATGAGAACAGTACAATGATTGACAAGAACATCTTGCGTGAGAACAGTACAATGATTGACAAGAACGCGATTGAATTAGGATGCGCACTGTCTCGATATAATTGTTGCTCGGTCCTTCGTTCCTCTTTGAAATACCCAATATCCATTATGTGAAATGTCGTGCTAGTATACAAATCATTGATCTTGTGAACATAGTCATGCACAGCAAAGAAACGCATTTAAACATGAGTTGAGTACGTCTATTTCCGCAAGTCAGCTATACATGACAGCGCATGATAAATTCTGCAATGTAGGCACACTTGTTATTACCATCAAAAGTCGAAGTCTGTTAATGATTTTCATCAAGCGCTCCCTGTGATGGATGACCTTCACCCACAAAATGCTTAGTACGCAGTCTTTAGATACGTAGTTTGATATTTCACCCAGAATGCTGCAAACAAGCAACAAAAGACGTGTTGATTTAAGACGTTTGCCACCAATATATAATTGGATGGTCACGTGATCTGGTGACGTCGGAGAATTACATATCTATTTGATACTAATTTCTGTAGTTCGGGCATGTGTGGTGTAGGGAGATAGATGGCGTGGTTAATTGTATAAAATATTATTTATCTCTCCTGACATGGCAGTCCACATACCACATCAGACATTTCATTTTTTCACAGGTGCTCTAAAGTTGATAACAATTAATAACTGACGTAATTCGTCTTCTCTCCTCTCGGTCCCATTCCTGACAACAAAATAAACCAATAAATAATGCAACAAATAAACCAATAAATAAGGCAATACATAAACCAATAAATAAGGCAACAAATAAACCAGTATATAAGGCAGTACATAAACCAAGAAATAATGCAACAAATAAACCAATAAATAAGGCAATACAAAACCCAATAAATAATTGAACAAATAAACCAATAAATAAGGCAGTACATAAACCAATAAGTAAGGCAGTAAATAAACCAATAAATAAGACAGTAAATATATCAACAAATAAGGCAGTAAAAAACCAACAAATAAACAAAAATGAAAGCAATAAACTAAACCAATAAATAATGCAATAAACAACAGTATTTAGAACACAAAATACTTTAAAAAATGCATTTTAAGCGCTCTCTGTACATTATATAGGTCTTTACCTACAGCCTTCGAGTGAGTTCTCTAAACATATCTTGAAAACATGCATTTTAAGCGCTCTCTTTACATTGATATAGGTCTTTACCTACAGCCTTCGAGTGAGTTCTCTAAACATATCTTTAAAACATGCGTTTTAAGCGCTCTCTTTACATTGATATAGGTCTTTACCTACAGCCTTCGAGTGAGTTCTCTAAACATATCTTTAAAACATGCGTTTTAAGCGCTCTCTTTACATTGATATAGGTCTTTACCTACAGCCTTCGAGTGAGTTCTCTAAACATATGCAATGGCGTCTGATGTGCTATTGTTACAAAGTGATATGAGTATATCGAGCATGACGCCCGTATGCTTGCTCTTTATATTTGTTACTCCTTGAGGACATGTCTTTAATACACAGTGACCTTTGATGGCATTGTGTTCTCTTTATGTCCTTTAGCAGTCTGTGACCGTGAGTGAAGAAATCGTTATTGCTCCGTTACGTCCTGATGCAAACGACCACGACGTCTTATCACTTCAGTTACATCACTACACTACTACTATTAGGATTTAATCTCGCTCTATTGCCGTCGTCAGCAGAATCTGTTCACAATCTCACGTCATGGAAACATAACTCTTTTGAAAAATTGCCATTGTACCACCGCTCGATGAAAAGTAATCGATTAGTTTCTAAGGATTTAACTAAATTCGAGAGCAGACCGTATGTGCCATAAATCGGGGAAAATGCTCATGTTGTTTTCTTTACTACAACTAAATGTTGTCAATACTTTTCGCGTTCCAGATTTACTACTTCAGATTCTGAGCAGCCTCGAGAAGAAATTCTTTATTACCTTCGTGTTCTCTTGTCCAATTTGTAAAAGAATTCCATTTTTTTTTGTCAAAAGCATGCCTGCTGCACAAAGAGATAGACCCCAAAGACCATTAATTATCACTTTATCATTTTGTCGGGACTTTGACATGCGTGATAGCACATCATTATTATCGAAGTAGAAAGAGCATACCTCAACTCTATAATCGACAAACAGTTTGCACCCGCCCGTCTGAGCTTATCTATCCCAACAGGCTGTGTTCTGATCATTTTAGATTAGCTTTGCATTTATATGCGGGTCTCTCCAAAGGGACACAACTGCTTCTCTGGTAAGTGACCAAATGAATGGTGATGACACTGAGATATGCACGCAGAAAGGCAGTCAGCCAGGGGGTGGGGTGGATGGCATCATTTCTTGTACATCTCTCAAGTAAAGGCTTGGAGGACGCGTCAGCAAGAGAATAATATGCACATTGAACAATTCGAAGCCATGAAGTCTCGCCTCGGAAACACTTTTTCCCCATACCTTAAACTGCAATCAATAAATACACAAGCAAAGAGATGCAGTGTTGATAGGGAAACAAATTGCAGAATACGACCGGATGCATAGAGCCTTGTTTATGTATGAGTGCATACATGTTCCAAAGATCTTTCATGCGTATGTAGTTCATAATTTAGATGACAACACCATGATCACAGATTGGTTTTCGAAGTAGCTTCTTTAGTTTTGGAGGAGAAGAAGGGGAAACAAAGTTATAAAGCTCTTTAAACCTGACTACTTTAATTCTCTTTAATGTCGTCAGTTGCTCCCTAATTTAAAGATTTAAGCAATTTATCAGCCGCTTAACGACATTCTCCAGTGAAAATAAAAGCAAAAGCATAGAAAGAAAAAATGCAAGCCTGAAATAGTGTTGTTTCTCCGCTAACCTTTGTGGTCGGTCTGCTTTGTTCACTCAGAATCATTATACTGAATGTCCTCCTTCCACTATTATCAGTGAACAAATAATTTTATCTACAGTCTAAAGCATGCTATGGAATGAGTTCTGTTGCAGGTCTACTGCTCTGTTTTGTTGATTGTAAAATTGCTTCTTGTCAGGATATTTATAAATCTCGCCTGCATCCCATCGATATATATATTAAAAGGAAATATGGAAATAATAAAATTTAAATGTAAAGAAATCTATGGGAAATAAAACTCTAAAGTCTAGTACGAGTGTACAAACACGTTTGATGTAGCTATTGTGTCACCCTTAAAACAGAAGGGATGATTTTCTAGGTTGTAAGAAGTCAATCAGTTAAGATTAAGATGTACACTCATGATCTCCAGTATTCCAAAAGTGCCAATGGATCAATGCGTAGGTGGGAATGTTAGCCATAAACCAATCATGCACCTCCACGTCTCCTTAGCGGTCACTGATTGCCTATTTACTGCATAGGATAACACAAGATACATTCTCTTTGTTATGATTCACACTCTGTTTCCAGCCTAAATATATTTAAAATTTCACATAGTTGCTCAAAGCTGGCGCCCTCCATCAATCTACAGCGTTTCAAACATTCCGAAAGTATAGTTAACCGAATGGTTAAAGATCATATGCTTATGAGGAAATATCGAAGAGGAATGTGCTGCCTTTGAATATGAGACACAGAAACTTTCAGTCATTTTCAGAATGGCCCTCGGGAATATCACGTTCACCACTCTCTCCATTGTGTCTTTTATTCCAACTGTACCTTTGTAAATCCGTTATATGTGTACATTTCTTTCGTAATTATATTTTTGTTATGTCATCTTGAATATGGAGTAATCATTTTGATTTTCTGTTTTATTATTTTGTTTTGTTTTAAGTAGTTTGCAGGTGGACCTTGCGCATATTATATACATATGTAGGAAAGTGCTTAGAACCTTTACACGCACGTCTCATGTTACGTTCGTCGTAAATTTGCTTATTCGTAACTTATGTCATGCACAGTTAAAAAGGGCTTCTGAGTAGTGCGATTCATATAATGTAAAATGAGTTATGTCTACTATTTTTTGTTTATTGTAAAATGGATATTTACAATTACTCGTTCAGTGTAAAATGTCTTCTATCGACAATGATTCATTCAGTGTAAAAGCATTTATCTGCCGTGTTACAATCAATGTGAAATGACTTCTATCTATATGCTTTATTCAGGAAAGAAAGGTTTCTATATTTTTCGTTCCATTAACGTAAACGTATTAATGTCTACTATATTTCGTGCTTCGTTCAATGTAAAAAGTCTTCTAAATTTATATCTGCCTTTCATCTCATTTCTCACTTATTCTTATTTTTTTCGTCATTTATTGATATTTAGTTATAATTTAGTTTATTACTGTTACTTTATTGAGTAATAGTATTACTCATTATTTGTTAGTTATGATTTATTTAATCTACATTGTTTATGACTTATTATTAAATCATTGATCTTATGACTTAAAACTTATTTTAAATATTGATCTTATCATTTATTAATTTATAATTGTATTTATACATTTGCATTTGTTTATAATTTCATTTGTTGAAGCGAAAAGCTTTGAGATCGATATCTCTTTGGAGCACACTAAAGGTTTTAGCATATTTTTATTTTCTTCACTCAGTTTTCACTATTGATTTTATACGTACTTGTTTCACTACTGCTGGTAGGCCTACTTGCTTTGGACTGTAGTGGCTGTGTTGTGTGCATAGGCCGATACTTCAAATTTCAAATCGCGTTACTCGGGGTATATATAGTGATAGGTACAGGCAATCAGTTTTTATGTTTAAAGGTTCAGGTCGCTTTACTTGGGGTAGTGTAGCTGATATTATGTAATGGTGGTCCGTGCGTTGTGTGTTATTACTTGCTGACAGGCAGTGTTGATGATTAAAGTTCAAATTCACGTTACTTGGGGGTAGATATTGTATAACATACTGGCTCTCCGTGCTGCTGTTTGAAAGTTCAAAATCGCGTTACTTGTGGGTAAATACGGTATTACGTGCTAACTGTCCGCGCGTGTGGTTGATATTATGTGACTGCAGTTTTTGCCGATGCTTGGGTAATACATGTGCATGCCGTTATTTTGTTCTAGATTTAAACAGATTCCTGTGTTTTCTTGTACACTATTTGTTCATGCTTAATATTTTGTTGCTGAATAATGATGTTGCTTAAAGGCATAAAGCAGCTACAAAAGTAAAAATGTGGAAATTCATCCAATATAAAATTCTCATTCGCTGATATTAAATATACTTTTATTTGATCTTATATGACTAATTTGTAACGGCAATCATTCATAACCTTAATTATAGAATTTATCCATATTTTATTTTACACTTGTGAAACCTTTCCCGAGCTTTGCTATAACTTAAGTCACAAAGATGTCTAAATGAGGCAAAGAGGCATTTAAGCTTCTTCGCGTACACAGAATAACCGTGATTTGTGTGTAGGAAATAAATAATGATCTTTTTAGAACGAGCTCATGCTTGGAGTGATTTCATTATCGAGAACCATGCTTGGAGTGATTTCATTATCGAAAACCATGCTTGGAGTGATTTCATTATCGAGAAATATTGCTTGGAGAGATTTCATTATCGAAAACCATGTTTAGAGAGATTTCATTACTGAGAACCATAATTGGAGCAATGGCATTACCACGAACCATGCCGTGAGAGATTTTATTACTGAGAACCATGCTTGGAGTGATTTCATTATCAAGAACCATGGTTGAAGTAATTTCATCACCGAGAACCATTCTTGGAGTGATTACATCACCGAGAACCATACATGGAGAGATTTCATTACCGAGAACCATATTTTGAGAGATTTTATTACCGAGAACCATATTTTGAGAGATTTCATTACCGAGAACCATATTTTGAGAGATTTCATTACCGAGAACCATATTTTGAGAGATTTCATTACTGAGAACCGTGCTTAGATTCCATATAACAATTAATTTGTAGTTGGCACCCTGTGGGTTCTACTAACTTGGAGCTTAGTTATGTTTGATCACTTTTGGACTTCTGTTTGTGTTACCACTTTGAAAAGTGATGATGGGATTAAAAGAAAAGCTTGAATTCATTTTCATATTTAGAATAAAATAATGAAACTGAAATCAAAGTATTTTAACATTTGAATTGAATTAAATTAAACTGAAATAAAATACATTCAAGAGAACTGATTCAAATGAAAGAAGTGAAAACTGAAGTGAAGAAACTGACATTAAATGAAGTGGACTACTCCGAACCAATTTAATTGACTAAACAAAAAGAAAAAAAAAGGAAAATACACATATCTTCCGAATGATAAGTGAAGCTTCGTTCTCCCAATGCTCCTACCCATCACATTCGCTGAGTCCCTAATATGTATTCCCATAAGAAACTTTTATTTCTGTAGCGTTATACTTTTTATGTTCATTTTCATCTGCAAACACACTAACACAATTGTACCTTGCGGTTAAGATCTTTATCCTCCAATCCATTATGTGGGGTCTGGCTCACGAGACCGCTTTTGTTTCCAATGTCAGCATTTTCCATTTTGGTTCTTAAACAAATCAAGCCGCTATTGCGGATAACTGTAACGAGGCGAAGCCAATCACACTTCACCTATTTATCGCTTGATTTTAATTCACAGCACCGCGTCGGACACAGCTCTGTCTAAATACATTAATAAACAAACAGACAAACAGACAGAAAGACAGACAGACAAACATACATACATACATATAAGCAGATAAGCAGATACACCTATATATAGAATAATTGACTGATACGTAATGACTGGATGGGTGGATGGATGGACGGATGGATGGACGGATGGATGGAGATAGATAGATAGATAGATAGATAGATAGATAGATAGATAGATAGAATAAAACATTTTTTAAAAATTGATACTCGTCTCTCGTGTTAAATCGTGTGAGAACGCTTTGACAATGAAATAAGAAAAACAATAGTACGATAGCAATAAATATTACCATGTCTCGAGTCAGAAATATGTTATCCTGAAGCTGGTCAAGCTTATATTTATACACAGTTATTTATACAAAGTTATATCATCAATACAAGGCAAGAGAGATGTAAAACAACTCTACTGTTAAACACAATTGAAATACAATATGGAAACGTAAAACGAAAGTATACGTAAAGGCATAACTAGTCAAAAAAAATCGTCTCTTCATATTGTTTGGCAACAGAAATAAAGGCAGTCCCTGCTGTAAGATACGTTTTCTCACGAAAGACGTATGTCTGGCAAAGGAAATAAATGTAGTCTCTGTTGCAAGGTACGTTTTCTGAGGATAGACGTGTTTGGCAACAGAAATAGGATGAATAGTGTACATATGTGTGTAGATTTTGTTGTTTTGTTTTCAATGAATTAAAGAAAAACTACATGACACTAGTTTCTTTTTCTGCTGCTTTCTTTATATTTTACGTTTGTTACTTTGACTTTATAATCTTTATAATGAGGGATTCACTGCGTGCCAATCCGGCAATGACACAACACGAGTATGCATGTTTTTCTGATAATAATAATGATGATGAAGCTGCTTTATAATAATATTAATAACGAGAATGAAAAGAGCAAGATGTGCGCTTGCGTACATGTGTGTGTACGCGTTCCGTGCAAGAATGCGTGTTGCGTGTTTCGGGTATATATGTACTTCTCTGAAAGCTTTTTGTCGATTAGACGTTCTCATTTTACTCGTTGGCCTTGGAACGATTTAGTTTTTCTCATTGCATTCTTGAGTCCCGACCACACCACGTGGGATGCTCAATATCACCCCTCCCCCACACACAAAAGCGGGTCGAATATTTTCGCTCTCAGAAAAAAATCACTCTTAATGGAATGGAGTTCGCACACACACACACACACACACACACACACACACAAACACACACACACACACACAAACACACACACACAAACACACATTAATTTTGCCTATTTCTATTTTAATACTTAAATAAATTGTTAAATGGTCAAAGCGACCCAACTTGAGCATTCCGTTTCAAGGTATTTTTGTAATTTTCAGAGTAGGAAGTAAACAATCCGCGATGAGAATATGTTAGAAATTGATTATGTAATGCAAACTAATTCCAAATGGGTGAGTAGTTTTATTTATCCAATGGTTATGATTTACGAGAATGACAGCAGCCAATGGTTTGTGAGATCCAATGTTTACCTGCTGTAGAAAATTCTATTGTCTGATCACTTGAGTTTGAAGTGGCAAAAAAGTCTGGTCTTGAAAGGTGGCCGTTATCTTAATGGTGAGTTAACTGACTGGTTGAAAGAAAATAGACTTAGAAATATTTCATGCATTTTCGCTAATGATGTGTTATACTCGTGTTTTATATAGAGATGTATTATGTGAATAGACTATTATTTCTACAAATATTTCAACTTTGCTGCTCGTATGTAATGTGCTAACACTTGATATTGTTTTGATATGGTGTATTTATTATGATGTGTGCGTGTATCGGCCTAATAAATACCGCTGAAGGAAACTTAAGTTGAGACTGGAATGTACGAAAGAATGGAGTTAGGGATGAATAAATTGGAAACTTAGAATTGCTAATACACTTAGTTATGCTTCTTTTGGAATATACATTTATGTGATCTCTATTATAATTTTAAAATGTTGATTTCTAATTGGTTATTATCATCATTTTCTATCTATATGTTCTTAAAACATTTTCTATGCAGACTTTATGTATTTTATATATAATGATTAAGCACTGAGAGCCTTTGTAAGTGTACGCGCTTTATTAAGTCGTCATTATTATTATTAAAATTACTTTAAAAAATAATTGAAAAGAACATTTATTTAGAAGAAGAATGGTGGTTGTGGTAGTTGTATCGGCAGTGATGGTGATGTTAGAGTTATTATTTGCTGTGTTGATGACACCTACATTTATTTTTGGTTGAAGCAAGACAAGTATCTCGTATCTAGACCAGTGGGTAATATCTAAAAGGAGAAATCTCAAGATATAATTGATAGAAACGGCGCACACTTCAGCAATAAATAACCCCCAACATTCTTATTCGTGAGCATAAATGAAACTGCACACTAAAGTGCAAATATTGTTTTAAGCAAACACACACAGATGCCATGCACACATATGCGCACAGGTGCGCGCATGCACACAGAAGGGGAAGAGTAAATGCCAGTGAAAAAGATATAACATTTTTACAAGAATGAACGATTTGCTAAAGTAGGCTACTGGGTCAGATGCCTCCTCCGTACCTGTCCTTGATCACATTCACACTGGCAGTTCAGTTTTGACGCCCGATATTTTACTGGCAGTACCTTTTCTAGCTCGTCTAAGAGTAGTTTCCTCTTTCCAAGTCTGAATACATCTTAACAGCCACTCGGCAATGGATACCGAGAGAGAGAAGGGTGGTGGTGTAGGGAAGATAAGGGGGAGACATTGTTCAGATAGAACAGAGAGCCTCGATTTACGTGCACTGGAACCTGAAAAACAGAGTGGCTTATTAGATAGAGTAGGGGGAATATACATAATATTAAAAATATCAGTAAGATTCATTACATACGTTCCGACACATTTCAGCGCATGTTACTATTAATCCATACACAGAGATCAATATGAACGTGACAAGTTTCTAGACACTGCTGACTGTTATAACTATGAATGGGTGTGCGTATGTGTGTGAGCAGGAGTGAATGTGTGAAATTATATCTGAGCGTCATATTATTACAAGAAGGCGTATTGGACACTTAGAGTAGAGAGGGGAATCCGTCTGATTACGAGATTTAGAGTAGGGAGGGAATCAGTCTGATTACGAGATTCAGAGTAGAGAGGGGAATCAGTCTGATTACGAGATTCAGAGTAGAGAGGGGAATCAGTCTGATTACGAGATTCAGAGTAGAGATGGGAATCAGTCTGATTACGAGATTCAGAGTAGAGAGGGGAATCAGTCTGATTACGAGATTTAGAGTAGAGAGGGAATCAGTCTGACTACGAGATTTAGAGTAGGGAGGGAATAAGTCTGGTTGCCAATTAGATTGAGAATAGGGAGGTAATCAGTCTGATTGCCAGATTGAGAGTAGAAAGGGAATCTTAGTCAGATTGCGAGAACTTTACATACAGAGATGAAGAGAGTAGAGCAATCGTTCATCTCTCACTTAAAAGGAAGAGGTCGTTTGATGTGGTCGTTTCGTTTTGGTCAGGCCATTGGTTAATTTCGTATATATATATACATTCATCGCATAGAATAAATACCATGGTACTATATACAATAGGAGTGTGCAAAACTTAACAATTAACAAACGTAACATGTTTTGATCTGGTCGTTTAAAATGAGATAAAGATATTTTTCACATTAAAAAAAGTGCCGAATATGTGCCCTTTATTCTGATTTCAGTGTTGTCATGGTTTGCAATGATCAGTCATAATCTGCAAATATATTCTGGTCTATCGTCTTTTTGTTATGTGTGGTGTTACTGGTTTTCTTGTAGATGGATTGGAAATGCGAGTATAGATTTTACTGAGATATCTTTTGGGGACAGATGATAATATTATCTGACCTGAAGTGTTCGTTTCATTGATGCCAGTCTAAATGGAATCCATAAAATGAAGGTAATGTTACTCACTAGACTGACTAGAGCGTGTTCACAGTCACGCGGTTTGCAAAAAAAGTCACTTTCTTTCTCATTAGGTGTGGTCCAACGTACCCCTTCTAGGCACATTATACAAACATTTTTCCAGAATCTTCAATGCGCTCACAAAGCACACCAAGGAGAATCGTCCAGAACTTCACATGCGCTCACAAAGCACACCAAGGGGAATCGTCCAGAACTTCACATGCGCTCAAAAAGCACACCAAGGAGAATCGTCCAGAACTTCACATGCCCTCAAAAAGCACACCAAGGAGAATCGTCCAGAATTTCACATGCGCTTTTAAAGCACATCACGAGGGGTGTTTCAAAACTTTCGTGTTTACTTATCAAGCACACCACAAGAAATGTTAAAAAAGTCTTCATGAATTCTTGAAACCAAACTCAAACTTCAATTTTCGTTCATATTGGCTCTCAAATTGAGTTCACATGAATCAACTTACAGCAACACGTTTACTGATAAGTTCAATGACAACATTGGATAAATACACCAACGTGACCCGATAGAGTACAGTAGTAAATGCAATCTGAACAGGATATAATATTACAAAATACGGAATTTGTTGTGAAGACGCAGACAATTCTGGTTGTGTATGTGTCTTAGCTCTTCACTAAGTAAGTGTATTATGCTGGTGTCTCGAGCCGAACATTTCAGCTCGTCTTCGAGGGCGCGGATATCGTACATTTGTTTAGTTCTGGTTATGTTGCTTTGGAAAGTGGTATGGGAAGGTTAATTTACTGTCACACAGAGGTGCTGACGTATCCGGTTAGGTCACGCAGGTCAACGATCAATGCTGTACCAAATACATCCGTCAAGCATAAATCGGCAATGATTATTGAACATAAGACCTGTAGCCAGGCCTGAGACAGTTATGATTATGGGGACATCATATATCAGCCAGGCATGAGACAGCAGTGATTACTGGGCAGAAGATTTGGGCAACAGCTACTGCTACAGCTACGTAAGTATGTCACGCACACAGAAGTCAATGCGTCTTTACTTGAACTAGGCAATAGAACTAAGCAGAACACATTTCTATACGGAACACAGTAATACAGTGCATAATGTGTCGCTAACTGGTCTACAAAATTACGTCACCCACTCTTGCTGGCAGTTACGCAGAGAAATGAAAAGACAATATGTACCAGCGTTAATGCAAATAATTTCTGATTATAAGGGAGGAAGTAACAGAATTTCGCGTTGACGTAATTAAGTGGTTCGAGAATAATCATAAACAGTAACTGGTATAGGACTTAAGTTCGAGATGGTGCATTGCACAGTCTCCTACAGAATATAAAGCAATATATTACTAATCCTTAAAGTTTATATATATATATTGTGACGTCAACACCACTTAGTTAATCATCATAATAATTATTGATTAATTAATCATTCATAACTAATTACAAGTGATGAGAATCTCAATTTATTTTATCTAATTCTCCAGCAGACACTATTCATCTCTCTCACTTATCTGTTAGTAAATAACAATGGTAACGACATAGTGGATCAAATGAAAATTTAAAAATTATTTTGATGATAAAAGCAACAAAAACAGAAAAAATAGAAATAAGATCATCCCTACTAGAGACCATGAATTGCATGAGAAACGCACGGCCATGCATATACATATATATATATACATGCACACACGGATATGCACGCACACAATACATATTGACACGCACACAATATACACGCACTACAAATAATTACTTATATACTCATATAAAATGCATACCCACATATTTATGCATGCACACATAGTCAAACACACTCAATCATTTAAATACTTAAGCACAATTATACGTACACAAAAATACAGATTGTCAGGTTTTCGTTATTTCTTTATATATATATGCACGAAAGACTGAATTCCTGCTGCAATAAATTTTAATCTCTAATGTCAACTCGAAGGAATTTATATATTGACTCTCACATATACTGACAATATGTATTTTGCATGCATTATTTGATGCATAATTATTGTTAATTTAAAGACCAGAGTTCGCTTTTCTCTTGGCCAGCGCAAAGGGCGTTGCCTACTCTTTGAAACGAAGTATGTTGACATTAAATGCTAACACATTAAAAAAAAAAATGAACTTTTAATCTTGAAGATAATGTATGCAGTTCTGTTCGACTAGAAATTAGACTGAATGTTACACCCGATATTAGTGTTAGGTGACATCGAGGATTAAGTGTATGTAATATCTTCTTGACAGGTAAAATGATGATTAAATCCTACTAGACATCACAGAAGACAATGGTTGGTGGGTAGTCGACTAGATAATATTTACTAACACCCGCTCATTAAGGACACACGACTGTGTATTGGGACCACAGGTATGTTTGCAAATCGATAAATGAGCGATACGAACGTTGAAAGTATGAACACGAATATGTACCTCACGGCGTGACCTACTTCAATACTCTTGACTAGCTGTCGGCTAACAGGAATTCAATTAGTAAGTACAGCGCAGTTGCATCATCTTCTCTGTGCGCATGCGCACGTACACAAACACGAAAGGGGGCAAGAGAGCATGCGGGGAAAAAAAAGGTAAAGTGTTGTGCACGTGTTCCGTTGCTATACGTCTTATCTGTCTCGAATTTAGAGTTGTAAGATGCTACTTCGAAAGGTTTGGAATCTCTAAGGTGCATTACCAATAGGGCACCTGGTGTATCGTTGCAAGTCTGTGCCGTTGACACTGGCAATAGCATAAAGTAGATTTCATATTGTGAATTTATTAATACCAGAATAAATATTATTATTATCACACTCATCATCATTATCAGTTTTATATGTCTTCATTATTATCGATATTATTATTATTATTATAATGATCGTTATTTTCAAAGTATTCCTGCGCGTGTAAGTGCATGAATGCTTAGGTTTATGTCTGTGTGACTGTGTGTATGTCAATCCACCTCGTTCGAGGAAACTCAAAACCGTGATTTGCGACTGCTGAGCTTCGTTTTCTTGTACACTTCATATAACCTTTTGTCAAGCAAGTTTTATTCAATGAAGATTTTTTTTATTCGTACAACAAACACCCCCTCACCTGTAATAATACTCATGCAAATCTCTATTACATCTTATCAGAGTTCAAGAAAGTAAGGGAAGACAGACAGACAGACAGACAGACAGGCAGACAGGCAGAGAGAGAGAGAGAGAGAAGAAAACGAAACCAGAGGCGCATCATAAAGGAAGAGAGGAAAAATAGAGGTAAGAGAAAGGAAGGACACTGAGATACAATGGAAGAGAGAAGCAGAAAGAAAGAGCAGACGAAAAAGACATGAAATAGGTAGGAAAAATATGAAAGAAGAACCGGATAAGATTACAAGAGAGATCAAAGTCAAAAAAGAAAACAAAGAGAGAGAAAAGAAAGAAGACAAAAATAAAACAAATGCTCGTTTTTACTAAGAAAGCCACATTCAACAAAAAGTTCCGTTCGCTATAATCCAGCGAGAATGAACCTAAAGACCTATACGCTGTCCGATAAATAACACACTCTACCTAATGGTTTATAACTGATTTCTTTTATGACATTTAATGGGGCGGACAGAGTAAATCATATACACATTTTCAATTCCCAAATCGTTTTCTCTTCAATTAGCAATAATTGAAATAAGTCAGTGTCATCTAAAATCTATTATTCATTTCCTTCCACATTTCCCTCAAAGCTTGTTCAATGCCTCCCCACCCCACTTTTCCGACATAAAAAAAAAATTGATTGAAAGTTTCTATATGTGAATATCTCTTTTCTTTCACCCTTTTTCATAATCAAAGCAACGATTTTCAAGTATTCCGACAAAATACCAAACAGATGAGTTCCTGCAACAATTGATCACCTTATAGCAATTATTTATTCTTGTCTATTTAAATAAAAGTAGCCCTCGCGAAAAGGTGATTGATTTCTATAAAAACGTATTCATACTGGACCTGAGTGAAAAGACCCAGCGTTACTTACGTTATAAGGGTACTGGGACATACATAGTTTGGTACAACCCTTAGCAGATCAAAAGTGCATCTTAATAGAGTTGATATGTTTAGCCAAGAACTAGCACTTCTGACGTCACGGATCATGAATCTTATATTCGTGGATGGTGTATCTTTACCTATGAAAAGGAAATAGTTTAATGAAGTAAAATGGGTGTGTGGTTTTGGGTGTGTTCGTGAGTGGTCGAGAGAACGCAGGCAAACCTCACGATTCAGTGCTCCTTTTATTTCGTTCTGATTGAAATTATATAAAACTGTTCCCAGCAACCTTAGTTAGAATTGGATGACATTTTAAAAAGAAATCTACATGGCACACTCAGAAACTCAGTTTATCGCATACTATGCTCAAATTAAATAGCGCCAGTTTAAAATGAAACTTTTCTTACTGGACCATTGTCAAATTTTCACACTATGGTTTCTACTCATTTACAGATTGAATTAAAAAAGAAAATGTTTACATTTAATGTGAAAGAGCAAACGTAGATAGCGGTGATACCAATTGCATTCTGAATATATGCAATAGAACTGAAAGAACACAAAGTAATAAAATTGAAAGAAATCTAACTAATAAAAGTGAAAGAACACTGAAAGAACGCTAAGTAATAAAACTGAAAGAACACAAAGTAATAAAACTGAAAGAATACTAAGTAACGATAAGTAATAAAACTGAAAGAACATTAAAGAGACAAAATTGAAAGAACACTAAGTAATAAAAGTGAAAGAAAACTATAAAAGTGAAGGAACACGAAGTAATAAAACAGAAATAAGCATTAAGTAATAAAAGTGAAATAACAGTAAGAACAAAACTGACAAAACATTAAGTAATAAAGCTGAAAGAACACTAAAAATTAAAACTGACAAAACATTAAGTAATAAAAGTGAAAGAGCACTAAGAACAAAACTAACCATGTAATGTACAAATGCATGATTCCTTTTGTTCGTTCGTATGAAATAGACGCTACGGAAAATTTTCTTAATAATGATAATTTGAATGCACGTTCCGAATGATGGCCTCCCTTCAGCTCCTGCAGTAGTAGTCAAATCTGTCAATTTTGTGTGGTAAGTGAGCATCGGTGCTGGTTAATTATTTATGTGTGGAGACATTTCATTGTTTATACCCCCCCTCCCCCATTAGATCATTGTTAAAAAGGCTGAATATTCGCACATTGTAGAAACAAATTTGTTTTGACATCCACTGAGAATATTCGATATATATTGTGACTATGGTTTTAATTATTTTAATGAATATGCGTGTGTTATGTACGTATATAGAAATGGATTGGGTGGGAAGAGAACTGCGAAATGTAGCAAACAGAACGACTGAATAATATTTATTGCCAGTTAGATTGTCTCGACCCAGCGCCGGGTAATTAGTGAGCAGTCCTATCAATCTGTCTGCCAACCAATCCAAGCGCACGCCCAAAGTAGTTAGTTAACTGAACGGCTATTCAGGTAACTGGAGTGCGAACAGTGTTTGACAGGCTGCTCTAGCACCCTTGGTGGTCTGTGCGATTCCTTCACGTGCAAGTCTGCAGCATGTGTTTGTACTGGATTTTAATTGTGAAAGAGTAAGATTATTTACAAATAATTATTCATGGGGATTTACTCAGAACAGTTGTTGCTGTTGTTGAAGCTTTTCATGTGGGTCTCTCTCTCTCTCTCTCTCTGAATATTCTGTAAATTAGAATGTCGAGCAGTTGTTTTCTTTTATTTATATGAACTTTTGCTTATGTCTTATTTCGTTTGATACGATTTAATTTTGTTTCAGTTAGGTTTGTTATAAATTGTAATTATTTATGGTGCGTGGCATCATTTCATTTTGTTTCAGTTAGGTTTGTTATATACTGTAACTATTTATGGGGGTGGTTCGATTTAATTTTATTTTGCTTGTTTTGGTTTTACTTTGCTTTGCTCCGTTTAATTTCGTTTAGTTTAATGTGGTTTGAATTGGTTAGGTGTGTTTGTTCGTTTCACATTGATGTATGATCTATTTGCTTGGTTGTTGTTTGATTTATGTATGTTTTATTTCACGCTGTCGGATATAGTAGTCGTTTGATTGGTTTTTAGATTTGCTTTGATTCACATTATTTACATTGTATTTGATTGATTGGCTTTGATTGGTTAGGTTTTTGTTTTCCATTGGGGTGTGTTGTATTCGATTGTTGAAGTAACTTGATTGGGTTTGAGCTTTTTGTTTTATATTGTTATATTTTGTATTTGGTTTTTAAATTTGTTATATACTTTTACTTCATTTACGTTTTTAGTTTAGTTGACTTTCATCTTAGTTTTGATATTGTTTTGAGCTGTGTTTTTGATTTGACATGGTTTCCATTCAAGAGAGCATTTTTATTTCATTCATATCAACTTCACAATGGCAACAAGATTAGCTAAAAGACAAATCCTGCACCTATCCCCCTCCTCCAGGAGAAACATATACTAGCAACACAAATAGTCGTTTTGATGTTGTGATGCCAAAGCCAACTAGTTAATGGTTATTATTATTATTATTATTATTATTATTATTACTCAGCCTCTTTCCACGACTTCTGTTTGACTGTCGGTTGTGATCCAAGGTCTCGGAATCTTACCAAGATTCTGGGAAATCCAAGGTTTTACGGAGTATGTGGGCACTTCCGAGGAGCGCTGCTTTGAGTAGTGGAGCGAGTCTGTGGTTTCCAGGGAGTTTATTCAGGTAGCCTTCCAATTCAGATGTTATGTTCCCCAAGGCTCTTATCACTATTTCCGATCCATCCCCATTGGATGATTTTGTTATGAACAAGTATGAGACTATTAGTCAGAAAATACTACTAATCCAGTTGGAACTGGATTAGATTGCATCAGCAATTTTCGCATATTCTCAACACTCGCTGTTTACTTCCAACTCTGACACAACAATGCTGTCATAAGGAGTGGTTGGTCGGGTCATGTTTACTTTCAACTCTGACACAAAAATGCTATCATAAGGAGTGGTTGGTCGGGTCATGTTTACTTTCAACTCTGACACAAAAATGCTGTCATAAGGAGTGGTTGGTCGGGTCATGTTTACTTCCAACTCTGACACAAAAATGCTATCATAAGGAGTGATTGGTCGGGTCATTTTAACAATTTAGCAAATTATATAACAACTAAGTCTAGAAATAGTGATAGGCAAATTTACTCCGTCATAGACATATTTTCACTTAAAATGATTTTGTATCAAATAGTCGACTTAGCAGAATACTTTTATTTAAATTTATCAGTTTCTCGTTGTGGGATTTAGTACCGCTTTCTCATACTGTGGAAATGCTTAACACTATAAAATGGCTTTTTACCTTGAGCTGTTCGTAAGGGCTATAATTGGTGAATTTTTCCGTTCCTTAGAGGAAACAAAATTTTAAAAAAGAAGGAAATTTAAATTTAAAATATAATAACCCTTTAATCATTAGGAAGGTTGATAACATTGAACGCTCATTGAGATTACTTTGTATAAATACTTAATACTTGTTTCGTTCCGTTCAATGAATTAGGATTATTTCTATTTTCATATGTTATCAAGCATAGATCACATCCAATTCCAACAGTTGCAAGAGATTTGAAAGAAAATTCAATATTGAAAGAATGGGAGTGAGTGGAATTAGTCTTAATCTACGTTTTTTTTAAAATTAAAACACAATGTTTTGGTGCTGGTGTGCGTGGGTGGGTGTTTTCTGCTTCCATTAGCAGCCAACAGTCTCTGTGCTAATAATGACCCGCAAGTGACCATATGTTCACATTCGTATGTGTCCAGTTCAAACATTCATTGTTCAGTATATAGGATGCTATATAATATGCTGTTTGAACGTTTATTGCTCAGCATGTAGGATGAGTAACTATTCTCTACTGGTTACAAACATTTATTGCTCAGCATGTAGGATGAGTAACTATTCTCTACTGGTTACAAACGTTTATTGCTCAGCATGTAGGACGAGTAACTATTCTCTACTGGTTACAAACGTTTATTGCTCAGCATGTAGGATGAGTAACTATTCTCTACTGGTTACAAACGTTTATTGCTCAGCATGTAGGATGAGTAACTATTCTCTACTGGTTACAAACGTTTATTGCTCAGCATGTAGGATGAGTAGCAATACGAAATCATGAGTGAACTCTTGTCTATGTCTTTTGTTTGATTTTGCGTAAGATATACAGTAGGTTAAATATGCATGGAATGCAGGTTTTACAGTAAATCACACCTATATAAAATAATTGTATTTAAAAGTTTTTTGCTCTTTTCGTTGTACTGAACAAAATATTACAGTAACGATGCCTTAATTAACAAATCATTCCTTGTCAGAATAGCAGCGTGAAAGATTTATCGCTCCCTGTACTTGTATCCCAATAAAGAGGGAGTTAAAAGGCTTTCAAGGGTCCAGACGAGTATTAGCTGCCTGCCAAAAGCAAGAAACCAACAGAGGTAGTAAACAGGAATGTAAAACGCCCGAAGACTATAAATTAGTTCCAGATAAATGTTAAAAGGGTCTCAGTCTTAGGCATTTTCTTAAAAGTGTATTTAAGGAACAAATTGCTGCACTTGTGAATTTTGCGGATGAACGTGACGGTTAGAGGATAAATTATACATGTGCGCACGCGCGTGTGTATGTGTGTGTGAGAGTGTGTGTTTAAAGACAGAAAGAGTCAGAGACTGAGAAACCACAAAAGGGTAAGCAATAGACAGAGACAGAAGGTTTATATATATATATATATATATTTACTAACGCGTCACTAATTAGAGTATATATTCACTATACAATTTAGTAATTAGAAACACACACACACACACACACACACACACACACACACACACACACACACACACACACACACATTAAACCCTACCCACAGACCTAAGCAGACCGAACCTGCTTAAAAACCAGTAGATATACAAAATTCTGTATATATATATATATATATCCTCTAAAACACGTCAATAAATAGAGCATATGTTCACTAAACACGCAAACGTGAAATCTATAGGACATAAATTAACACACACATCCGCCCCTATCGTTCTATATTTTAGTATTAGTTTATTTTTAAGAGTTTATTGTGTGATTATTCTCGACCTCAGGAAGTTTCTTCACATCGTTAAAACATCACCCTAGATGTAATACTCTGACAATATTTAATATTTGTTTAGGTAACCCCCCAAAATCACCCTACATATAATACTGTTACATTATTTAAATTTGTTTTATGTAATTCGAAACATTTCCCTACATATAATAGTTTGACATTATTTAAAATTTATGTAATCCGAAACATCACCCTATATATAATACTCTGACATTATTTAACATTTGTTTTATGTAATCAAAAGAATACTCTGCATGGGGACGCTCTTCTTTAATGTTTGCGTGTGGACAGACAGGCGACAGGAGATTACTACTTTTCATATGTAACGGGGTAAAAAACCGTCGGCCACTGAGAACGTGTTTATTAATGTTCGCGCTGTGGAAGGACAGGAGATTGCTAAAACATTCGACTCCTCACAGCACATGGCTGTTTATATTTGCATATTAACATTTGAAGAAATGCCAAAAAAGGGGGAACATGTAAATATGAGGTTCGTGAAAAAATATTTCGTTTTATATCTTGACTCCACACGTATACTATTTTTTTTTAATGATTACCTTCATAAACACGTGTACTTTTATTTAATGATAACCTTCATAAACACGTGTACTTTTATTTACTGATAACCTACACAAACACGTGTACTTTTATTTAATGATTACCTTCACAAACACGTGTACTTTTATTTAATGATAACCTACAAATACACGTGTACTTTTATTTAATGATTACCTTCACAAACACGTGTACTTTTATTTAATGATTACCTTCATAAACACATACATTACTAAAATTTCTCACAGGTGATCTTTCATTGACTGTGAATTCGAAAACCATTGTTTGCATTTTTAATTGATTTAGTTAAACTTGACTGCCAATTAAAACACATGTAAAGCCAAAGATGCTTGTAAATAAAAAAATAGAAAAAATAAGATAACAAAATATATTTTAAATGAACCATGATTTGAGTAGAGGTAATCTGAATTAAACTGCAATGATATGATATAATATGATCTGATCTGTGATCTATTCTGTGTTGATATGATCTAATCTGGTATGATATGATATGATATGATGTGGTGTGATATGTTTTGGTGTGATATGTTTTGGTGTGGTGTGATTCGATATTATACAAAATGATACAAAAGGACAGTGGAGAATAGTATTTATGATAGTTTAGGACATCATCCGTACCAATAAAATTGCTTGAGGTTTATATTCCATTCAAAACTTAACGACTAGAAGGAAACAAACAAACAAATAATTATTCAATCAAACAAACAATCTGGTAAGTGAACTCACAAGCAAAAATATAAAACCAAATTGACAAATAAACAAACAAACACAAACATACAGACAAGCAAAGTAAAATCTCTACGGAAAACATTTTTCTTGCTTTTCCTTTCTTCTCAAGAACGCTATTCGATGCGCTGGTTGAATATCATTGCAAGAATTATAATGAAACATTACTATAGCCAGTTTCCCCTTTTCCTCCCGCATGTGATATACGCGTCCACCAGAGGACAATAAACAATGAGATAGTGAGTCATGCCTTTGATGACATGTATGAGGAATGCGCTTTCGCCGAAAAAGCGTGAAAGGATCTTGATCATCCAGGCACATAGATAAAATTTGCTAGAACTCGAAAATTCTGGTTGTTGTTTTCACTGTCTAAAATCGGATTCCATTATAGTGAGTTAGGGCAATTAATATATCTGTCAAAGCAATGATCCTAAAGCAGATAAAATATTTTTTATCGAATATGCTATGACACAGGATATACAAATAAATCAATGGCTCTTTGGTATTGACTCATATATGGAAACACACACAGACAAACAAACACACATATAGATGCAGAAATACACATGCATGTACACACATACAAGAGCACACTGCTAACTAGTGCATCAGCCGCTACATACTGAGCAAACAAAGAGTATTGCACATATGACGTTCTAAGCGGTAATCAAACGGCAATATTACTACTTGGCGATTGCTCGTCTTATAAAACGTTTCACATTCACACATAAGCTGAACGCAGTCAAAAGAAAAAGAAATACAAGTGAGAAGAGAAGAAAGGGACAAGTGAGAAGAGAAGAAAGGGACAAGTGAGAAGAGAAGAAAGGGACAAATGAGAAGAAAAGAAATGGACAAGTGAGAAGAAAAGAAAGGGACAGGACGGAAGCCAGGACAATCTATTTAACCTTGATTCGTACGCATTGTTAGGGAACGTTTCCGTATGACAAAATGGTTTTCATTCAAAACAAAAGTACCAAAACATGTAGTAAACGATTAAAAAAAAATATGAATCACACAGTTATGAGTCGCATCCGCTCCAGACCTCTTGCCATGATTTGGCAGTGTAAAAGGTTTTGATAATATTTTTTTCTCAAACATTTTTCAAAGGTCAAACACATGTCTGTATACAGTTTTTCATTTCGCAATGCCCTTGATCAACACCAAATTTGCAGACAAGACAGATATGAGGAGAAATTATTAGTCATAAAACCACTGCGATACAATTATTTAAAACGAAACAAAACACAAAACAAAGCAAAATCGAAAAAACCGTCAACCCCTTCCATTAATGTGAAAGTCACGCGCTTGGCCGGAGATTTGTGATTGGTCAATAATGTTCCTGGTGGATACTGAAAGCAACCCAGGTTTGATGTTGCAGTTGAACTTAGCAAAAGTGTGCTTGAAAGCTGCACGCGATTAACTATAGCTGTTCAATGTCAGGCATCAGAGTTCAAATCCAATTGTCTGCCGCTAACATAACGTTCACAGAGGCAAGTCAAAAAGGCTAAACTGAGTGGGTGGCACACCGTGCATACATGCTTGTCTCCTTGTGATAAGATCACTCGGTAGCTGTTGAGCATTCCTGTTGGACCTATCACACCTACATTACTGTTGACAGAGTTCATCCATTCCAGACCTTTGATGAGCAGAGAAAGGTCACTTTCTGTGTCATGGCTCGCTTTCGATTCGCTTCACAGAGATGAATGACGTTTGTTCTTAATATCTCACGTCTTTCACCTGCTTCCATCTCACCCCCACCCCCACCTCACTCTTCCATGAGCCGATTATCACAACTCTTCGTTCTTGACCTTGGCTATCATACAACAAGATCGTGCTCTCCAATCAAGAGTGCCTACCGCTTAAAAGAGTGGGAAAATGCTCACGTACCCCACTCCTTGTTTATCGTTAAGATCAAACAGCTGGACGGTTTCTTCATTAAAAATAAAATATTATAACATTACCCGCTCTGAGTTTCTTGCTTTTACTCTTTTGCTAGTTTGGCTTTCAAACAACATTTCTAAAGGTTTATATTGTTGTCTTAGTTTGGCTTTAAAACAACATTTCTAAAGGTTTATATTGTTGTCTTAGTTTGGCTTTAAAACAACATTTCTAAAGGTTTATATTGTTGTCTTAGTTTGGCTTTTAAACAAAATTTCTAAAGGTTTATTTTATTATCTTAGATTGCCTTTAAATCAACATTTCTAAAGGTTTATATTGTTATCTTACATGAGTAGGATTTTGAAGAGCGTGGTCATCATGTGTCTTGGACGTATAGAGTGTTCTTTCAGTCTCGTCTTCTTTTTTCTTGAATGCCTAGCGGTCGGTCAACTGGATCACACTCAGTAGTTTTTTTACTTTGCTCCTAAGGCAGCGTTTAGTCCTCAGTAATTCTGTGATCTTGCTCACTCTGCTG
Source organism: Sinotaia quadrata (assembly GCA_028829895.1). Classification (NCBI taxonomy): domain Eukaryota; kingdom Metazoa; phylum Mollusca; class Gastropoda; order Architaenioglossa; family Viviparidae; genus Sinotaia; species Sinotaia quadrata. The sequence continues at coordinate 57,604,341 of CM054182.1, forward strand.
TTTTTTCAGTCCTCAGTAAATCTGTGACTTTCTTCTAATTCCGTGATTTAGCTCCTAATGCAGCGTTTAGTCCTCAGTAATTCTGTGACTTTGCTCCTAATGCATTTAAACCTCAGTAATTCTCTATATCCTGCACTCTCTAGTACACTTGCAGAGCACGCAATGAACAATGTGTACTAGACATTTTGTTATCTCTGATGTCCACCGACATGGTGCAGGTTTTGTGCAGCACTCATATGCAGTACATACCTTCTAATGCAGTGATTAGTTTGTGGAATCGATTTACATTCGATTCTCCTTTCTTTCCCTTTACCCCATTTCACATAACCCACTTCTCTCTTTCTTTCCCTTTACCCCATTTCAAAAACCCACTTTCCTTGTACCATGTTACATTTAACCCACTTCTCCCTTTCTTTTCCTTGACTCCATTTCAACTTACCCATTTCCTTGTACCATGTTTCATTTAACCCACTTCTCCCTTTCTTTCCCTTGACTCCATTTCAACTTACCCATTTCCTTCTCTTTACCATTCATTCAACTTGTCCACTTTCATCGTTTGGTGTATTTTATAATTTATTGGTCGAAGATTGTAAGACAAGTGTGACACCCTAGTTATAGGTTATTATTATTAATAATAATAATTAACCATCCACAACTAATTACAAGTGATGGGAATCTTAATTTATGTTATTAATAATTCATCCAGAAGACATCACTCATCTCAATTGGCGAATATGCAGGCGCTGTGAACGTTTTCTCTATTCTTCAACATTAAAGACAAACATTTACTGTCACATACTATTTCCATAGGCGGAAAACGTTTTACCTAAAGAGAAAATAAATCCGTTTTTAATCTATATTTAGCCATCCCAATCCGCCCACTATCTCTCCAACATATGGTTATCAATATCTGTAAGAAGGTCAATAAACGTTTTTTTTCCAATGATGGCCATTGTTCACAGTCATGCGGTTTGCAACAAGTCACTGTCTTTCATATTTAGATGATGGTCCCCCACGTACCCCTTCTAGCACATTACACAACTTTTCCAGAATCTGTGATGCACTCTCCAAGCACACCGTGGAGAATCGTCCCGAATTTCCCTTGTGCTATCAAGCACATCAGGAGGAATGTTCCCGAACTCTCATGTATACTTCTCAGCACAACATGAAGAATGTTCAAAATAGTCTTCAATAATTCTCGAGACCAAACTAAAGCCACCACTTTTGCTGTATTGGATCTCGAACAGAATTCACAGGAATCAACTTACAGCAAAACGTTAACGATAAGTTCGACGATAACGTTGGTTACACACACACACACACACACACACCAACGTGATCTGTTAGAGCAAAGTAGTCACTGTGACTTGAAACGAACCACAGCATCAAACAAAAACGGACGATGCATTTCTCTGCAAAAGTTAAATTAAGGCAGCGCTAAATTTCAGGCATCGTTTATTTCTAAAACTCTTTTCTCTCTTACAAACATTCTCAACTTACAAAGCCTGCTACAATATTTATTAACCAGATGCACACACAGATTAAGAAATACAGCATTCTTCAAAATTCACAAGTATAATGTACAACATAATCAAATTAGTGAACATATAAATAATGGTTTAATTACATAGTACATTCTCCAGTTCAAATCATAGATCAATAGCAAACGTAACCATTCTTTCTTTATCAGTCAGTTAACGTGCCATAAGCTAATGATTGCCTTTATGACTGAACTCGAATTTCATCAAATTCAAAGTGATTAGAAAGGAGTACATCTTCAACAAAGTAACTTCAGGTCCATCCTCATTGGATGAAATTGTTAGAAACAAGTATGAGACTATTAGCCAGAAAAACTACTCATCTAGTTGGAACTGGTTTGGATTGCATCAGCAATTTCTAGCATAATGTCCATCTGAGTTGTTTACTCCAACTTTTGACACTTAAAAATATCATCATAAGCAGTGCCCAAGGCCGACTCACTTTGACATTTATTTATATAACAATATAAGTTTAGAAATAGGGATAGACAAATTTACTCCGCAACAACAAGCAATGGATGTATTTCACGGTCTTGAATTTCTTCTTCCTTATTAAAATCTACGTTCAGTTTTATGAAAAGATAATATAAGGTAATATAAGACTTACTATCGTGACTTTTTCTGGGAATCATTCGAAAATAATTTTAAAATAGAATGTTTATAATTACTTTTAGAGCAATTGTTAATCTCTGTCATTTATATTACGGGTTTTTATCTGCTGCTGCTTTTGTTATGGTGGTGGAATGTGTATTATTTCTCAAAGAGCGCAAAACTAGATATTTTAAATTAGTATCCTATACGGTGTGTGCTTTGTTTCTCTACCATATGTACACTATGTTTGTCTGTGTTGCATTCCGTTTTTCCTTCATTTTCCTTTCAAACATTCGTTCATTGATCTCAGTACTCTATTTTTTCTTTATTCTCCCACCCCCCACCCCACACACCACTATAGTACTCTTTCATTAAGCCTTTTGCTTTTCTTCGTTTACTTTAGTATATTTTTATTCTCGTGTGTGTGTTAGTTACATCCATTCATTCATTTACCTGATCATTATTTAACCATCTTTATTTACCCATTCTTAATTTACTCTGTCATTATTTACACATTTTTTAATTTAATTCTATAAACTACATTTTGTTAATAAATGTTTGTCACTACATCTTTGTCTTATGGGGATCGCTGAAACATGAACTCAACAGCAACAACAACTACAGAACCAACGAAGGGATGTTGCGCAATACCACCACACCACAGCCGCCCCCCCGTACAACTTTACACGTCGTGTTTAACTCAATATCTCATTATATTCCCGACCTTTTCCATGTTCGTCTCTGCAGTAGAACGGTGTCCGTGTAATGCGATACTCTAGCAGCCAAACGACATTGCAATGGACCATGTCATAATGCATTCGCGAAGTCTGACATTGTCTACGAGACTCGCCAGGAAACGTGTTAAACTCACTGGTCGATATTCGCGCAGCACATCAAAGGAAGTAAATCATTTTTTTCCACCAGTATGTTTCCTCACAATCAGGATAAGGAGAAGAAAGGGTCTTGGAGGATAGTTAAAAGAAAAGTCTGTCAGAATCACTAAAATGCTCCCAGCTGAATCGCCGCTATGAAATATTTTCTCACTGTATGTCGATGGCTTCTCTTTTGTAAGCTGTGAGCTTGTGAGTCAAAGCTTCGAAACTTCAAAAAGTAATAAATGAAACATTAATTACAAGCAAAAGTAAAACTATGAAAAATTGCTGTATCTGATAAAACCACAATCATAATCGACCTCTTAGAAAAACTACCAAGAAATTCCTTAAAAGTCATACGCTCATTTCGTCCATAAAGCTATACCTGTCCTTTCGTCATTTACGTCTGTCCCTGAAATCAGCAGAAGTTGAAAGTGAACAAGAAACCAAATCTAGACAAAGCGAATCTGCATAAAGTTTACTTAAATAACTATTTAGGTAAATAACTAATTAAAAAGGTTTCCATTATGCAGTATCAGTATGGTTAGTGATGTAGCTGGATATTTTTGTGAGAAGGGGATTTTTTCTTTATTTTAAACGATATTTTTCTTTTTTTTTCCTTGTTAACCCAATTACGGCTCTTCTGCTGCGTGCATATATCATCGAAAAAATGCAAGTGGCTACAAAACAGATTATTCTATAATTTTACATTTTTTAAAGGAATGTAAAAGTAAAATTCGCCATATTGAATAAATGCAACAGAGTTGAAAATAAATTGAGATCAAATTAAATTATAAAGTTTAATTCCTTGGCAGTGACGCGGTTGTGACCTACTTTGTTCTAAATATAAAAACAACTTAATACTATCAGAAAAGTTTCTTTTAAATACAAGTAAAACTGAATCCTGTCATTGATGTCGTTCAGTGATCTCTACTGTTCTAAATTCACGTAAACCTAAACCCTGGCAGAGTGTGCTTATAAGTGACTTATTTTGTTCTTAATACAAGGATAGGCTGGCCAAGGCAGGAATACTGTGTTTAGCATTGATTGCTAGTTATGTATAGTTAAGACTTAGGGCCGGGACACAACATCTGCACTGGAATGTGCGCGACACTAAATATTGCATTGACAAATACATTGCAATTATGCGTTGCACTATATAGTAAACAAGAGTAAATCATATAGATTATATTTCATAGATAGCCAGAGTAAATCATATAAATTATATTTCATAGATAGCCAGAGTAAATCATATAAATTGTATTGTATAGTGAACCAGATTAAATCATATAAACTGTATTGTATAGTGACCAGAGTAAATCATATCAATTGATTGTAAAGTAAACCAAAGTAAATCATATAAATTGATTGTATAGTAAACTAGAGTAAATCATATAAATTACTATTCGATACTATTAAATAAATAATCAGGTCAATTAAATTACTAAACAGTACTATTAAATTACTAATCGATACTAATAAATTACTAATAGGTACTATTAAATGACTAATCGGTACTTTTAAATGACTTTGATGGTGTTTAATCGCACTATATAATTGTCCATTCGCAATGCATAATTGTCTACCTACACTGGATTGTTCTTGCCTTTCGGGTTGAACAGTTGCCGCTTCCCTCTGCGTGAACGTCTATTTAAGTACATTGTAGTCAACACTGCATTGCTGACTATTTTACTCTGAACTGTATTTGTATAGATACAGGTTAAGTATTCACTTTATATTTTCTCACTTCGCTGTATTACTCTCATATCCACGATGAATATCTATCGGTAATGAATTGTGGTCTATCATTGCTGCGTTGAATCGAGTCAACTTGATTGTCGGACCTTGCTGTATTGTTCGTCTATCATACTAGAGTGTCTATCATACTAAAGTGTCTATCCGAACTACATGGTAGTCTGTCATTGCTGCACTATATCTAGTCACCGCATTGTTTGACCTTACCATATTTTTGTCTAGGGTGGTAGTTTCACAGTCACCGCATTGTTTGACCTTACCGTACTTTTGTCTAGGGTGGTAGTTTCACAGTCACCACATTGTTTGACCTTACCGTATTTTTGTCTAAGGTGGTAGTTTATCAGTCACCGCATTGTTTGACCTTACCGTATTTTTGTCTAGGGTGGTAGTTTCACAGTCACCACATTGTATGACCTTACCGTATTTTTGTCTAAAGTGGTAGTTTATCAGTCACCGCATTGTTTGACCTTAGCGTATTTTTGTCTAGGGTGGTAGTTTCTCAGTCACTTGCTGCATTGTACTGTTTTCATGCACTGCAGATTGATCTCACTATCCTTTCTGTTCGCAACTAAACTGAAGTCCATTAGTTACATGTATGTGCGTTACACTGAAGTGCATTAGTTACATGTAGTGCGTTACACTGATGTGCATTAGTTACATGTATGTGCTTTATACTGAAGTGCATTAGTTACATGATTGTGCGTTACACTGAAGTGCATTATGTGCAATGTTTCTCAGTGTAGCGCATCCTTCGTCATCCGATGTCATGAAAAAGTGATACACGTCTTTTTGCTATGGTTAGGGACAAGTCGGCTTTGTTTGTTCATTCGGAAAAGAAGAAAATCTAACAAGAAGAAATAAAGCAAAAAATCTGAAGACCACCCCGCTGGATTGCAATTTATTTTTGTTTGAACAATGTTACCATGAGAACATCATGCTTGAAGGCCAGCACACGTACATTTGAGAGAGTATCACTTACAGCAGCCCTTCCTTTTCCTTCATTCAGCTCCATTGACGTAATGAAGCAACTTTTCGTTTATACGGTCCTTTCTTTCGTCGTTGACCGCAGCTTGTAAATAAGAAGAGTGAATCCATATCCAATAGGGTTCATATGGTGCAATGAATAAATCTACATGCTATACAGGTAATGCGTACAATTATTAAATATCCACAATACTTACCGACCTCAAAGTTAAATGGTTAAAATGTGCATGCACGGTTGCTGCTGTAAGTTATATTATAGAATATTTGAAATACACACGTGGTGCAGATCCATACGGTGGATTAATTAAAATCCACGTGACACATATTCACACGAATACTTAAACCCCACGTGACACTGACCCCAAGCAGAGGAATGATTAAATTTCAGAGTGAAATGATTCTAACTCAGAATGATACAGACCTCAGAGTGAAATGATTCTAACTCAGAATGATACAGACCTCAGAGTGAAATGATTGTAACTCTGAATGATACAGACCTCAGAGTGAAATGATTCCAACTCAGAATGATACAGACCTCAGAGTGAAATGATTGTAACTCTGAATGATACAGACCTCAGAGTGAAATGATTCCAACTCAGAATGATACAGACCTCAGAGTGAAATGATTATAACTCATATGACATAGAGCTCAGAGTGAAAGGAGTAGAACCCACGTAATACATATAATCATATACGCGCACGCTGCAGTCTTATACATGGGTGTATATAAACTAAGTGGTTTAATCACGTGACATTTCGGATATTAATTTCAACCAAAAATTTCTACACCGAAGTTTCGGAATGTCGCACATTAAAATTATAAAATGACAATAAATATATGTCCTAAGAAATTCAATATTAATAATAAAACATGTCGGCCACCTTCTCCCAATTTTATTAAATGTATTCAAGGTAAAGATATCTTAATTTGTAATAATATATCAAATTTAATAATCAAAATATAAATATTAATAATTAAATAGTTCTAAGTTTATTACTTTAAACCACTATAAAAGTAGTGATTTTAAACCTGTTCCAACTCTGACAAATTTAATTACACTTAGCCTCAGGTTCCCCAACTCCTTCAGTTATGTAATCTCTGTCCGAAACTGCCATCTCTTCAGCTGCTGCATATGGACATAAGGCATTATGTCCGTATGGGAGGACCATGTCACTCACTGAACAACGCTTGGACCGGATATGGAAAGTGTTACCCAGGGTAGGGGGAAAGTTGGTGAACAGATGTCAGAAAGCTTAAATAGTATAAGTCAGATAAACCAAACTTAGACTGCCTTATTGACTGATTGGTTCCTATAGTATATTTCTCTGACTGAATAAAATTATAGGTTTGTTGACTTGTGGGAAACCCTGGATTATAAGTAAATAATTGCCAGCAAATGGTCAGTATATGGATTTCTATAGCTAATTATTAAAATAATCTTTTCTACACGTTGCAGCTTATTTATAAACCTATCATTTATGTATCTTAGCCCTAAATATTAGTTAAGTTTTCAGAGCGTGAGTGAGAGAGTTTCGTCCAACTTTTCTATCATCTATAAAATTGTCTGAATGAATACAAATGACGTCACTTAATCCTACGATTGTAAGCAATGAGTAAAAGGAAAAGTATTATTTTCTCTCCAATCTGGCATCTTGTGCGAGGGGACACCAGCCGAGAAAGACTGTTGTGACTTTCCCATCTACACATGAAATCGTCAGCATAAGGACGCCAACCACGACTTCTTTCATCTGAACTGAAGAACAACACGTTAATGCTTGTAAACAGCCGAGGGACAGGTTTTCTATTTGCCATAGTGAAAGATAAGTTGCTAAAGAAAGTCACTCAAAAGAACATTGTTCCTGCTTACATAAGAATATGCACTAAAATTCTCCTTTAATTCTGATGATAATGAGCTATGCATTATTCTGATCCACCTGGACATTTTATCTCGTTTATTTATGTTTCACTTAATTTCATTTTATAAATTAAATTTCCTTTAAAGTTATAAATATTAACTCTATTTCGCATTCCATCACGTTCATATATGTCACAGGGACTTCATTCACAAAGGGAGGCTATCACGAGATTAAATATTATATGTTTTACTATAATGCTGAATGTTTGTGTTGCGTCAATCAACTGTGCGTCTTTTGTATTTGTTTCTTGAAAGTGTATGCATATGACCGAGAAACAGGGTTAAGTTTTCCGGCAAGCAAGGGACGTAATTAATTAGACAATATTTTATTATCTTCTTGTCTTTCCCTTCTGCATTTCACATGCATATACGTCACAAATGCCTACATGAAACAAGACGTTTTAGAAACAAATTTTGATCGATACCCTTATTTTGTATTTGTTAATTTTATTTCAGTAGCTGTACATTCCTGTCATAAGAATTATTTAATTTAGTTTTAATTTGTTTTAATTGATTTTTATGCGTTAATCGTGCACCAGAAGCAAACAATTGCTTATGTATGGAATGCAACACATTTGATTGATATTAACAGGCCTATTGGAATACACTGAAACAGTATAGGGGTGTTTATAATGTTACATTGTCGAATTCACGATCTTGTAGCCAAGACCACAAGACCTTTTCGACAAATGTTTGTAGTATAAAAGTTGGAGAAGATAAATTTGAATTTCTCATTTCATTTCGCCGTGCAAAGAAATGGTCTGGATCACCTTTGCTTCAGATCTAGAGTTGAATTGTGGGTGGAAATTATGGTGGAAAATACTATTATTTTAAAGTCCTGATTATTTACATGAGCTGTTAGACCCTCTTGACACAGGTCAAGTGTTATTAGGTTATTTAGAATGAAGTGTTAGTCCCCATTGACAAAGGTCAAGTATTATTACATTATTTAGAATGAACTGTTAGTCCACCTAGGCTGACAAAGTCAAAGATTCATTTCAATTATGTTACAACCACATATCTCTATTTTTCAAGGTGCATATTTCTTTCGCAGACCAGAAAATGAATTTTGATTGATTGTTCTCCTTCTAAGACAAGAAGACCACGTACTCTTTACACGATGTAGGGCACTGGGTCTTTAGGTAACGTGTCACTGGAGAGTCTAGGATCGGTCAGTCATCACTCAGAAATGGACCACTCGAAACTTCTTTATTTTACTGGCTGATAGAAAAGCGCCCTATGAGATTGGTTCATTTTCCGCGCCTCTGACCAGTGACGGTTTTTTATTTTGTCTAGATTTGACTCCCCTCTCTTCAGTTTGAAATGGTTCTTGTATTTTACTCAACGACAATGCTCAGCTGTCTGAAATTCTCTATTGAATTAGTATAGAGTTCTTATAAGTTCTTCCTTTTGTTTTACTTTTGATATCCACAAAAGGGCCTTGCAGATTCCCATGGCAGAGCATAGTTTAAAATGGGTTTTGTTGTTTTGTATTTTTACGAGTGCAGTTATGACCTTTGATAGGAATCGGCAGAATCAAATCTGTTGTTTTGCCATATACGAATGATTCTGAAATTTTAAGCTAAACACACACACACACATACACACACACAGACTTACACACACACACACACACACACACACACACACACACACACACACACACACACACACACACATACAAGCGTGCGCAATATAAGTCTACATTTTTATACGTGTTTATTTACAGCATTTACAATGATACAGACGCAGACGAACAATATTTCAACTTTACAACAAGTCGAAAGTTGAGACTCGGAAAGTGATACTGTGTTTCAGAATAAGGAGAAACAACTATCTCAAATGTTCTCATTGTTGGAAACAAGTAAGTGTAAAGAGGGCTAACAGTTCTTAGAAAAAAGTAAGTGTAAATTCCTCTAAAGAGGGCTACCAGTTCTTGGTAACAAGAAATTGTAAATTCTCGTAAAGAGGTCTAATATTTCTTGGTAACAAGTTCGTGTAAATTCCTGTGAAGAGGGCTAACAGTTCTTGATAACAATTAAGTGTAAATTATTTTTAAATGGCTTACAGTACTTGGTAACAAATAAGTTTAAATTATTGTAAAGGGAGCTAACAAATAAGTGTAAGTTATTGTTAAAGAACAGGCCAACAGTTCTTGGTAACAAACAAGTGTAAATTATTGTTAAAAAAGGGCCTATAGTTCTTGAAAACAAGTAAGTGTACATTCTTGTCAAGATTGCTAATAGTTCTTTGTAACAAGTACGTCTATATTCTTGTAAAGAGAGCTATCAGCTCTTGGTAATAATTAAGTGTCAATTATTGTAAGAAAGGTCCTACAGTTCTTGGTAACAAATAAATGTAAATTTTTTGTAAAGAGGGCTAACACTCCAGATCGATTAAATGTCCTATGATGATGGGTATACCTTAATGTACACTGACTGCGAATGTTGCGATTATATTGCATACTGACCTAAATTACCTTGATTGTATTACATACTATTGTCCTGACCTAAATTACCTTGATTAAATTGCATACTATTGTCCTGACCTAAATTACTTTGACTATATTGTATACTCTTGCTCTGACCTAAACTTCCTTCATTATATTGCATACGTTTGTCCTGACTTAAATTACCTTGATTGTATTACATACAATAGTATGATTGAGTCCTGACCTAAATTACCTTGACTGATTGCATACTATTGTCCTGACCTAAACTATCCTTGATTATATTGTATACTTTGTTTTGACCTAAATTACCTTGGTTATATTGCATACTTTGTTTTGACCTAAATTACCTTGGTTAGCATGACGTAAAAACGCCCAATTTAGAAGTAATCATTTCCAAAAGTCACCTGATCAAGTTTATTAAGCACGTAATAATAGTGGCATTGAATCCTCAAATTCAGCAGAAACCAGAACAAAATACATAGTATTCTCATTTGAAATCAATATATACAACACAGATTAACTGAAAGTGTGAGTTTCGAAATAATTCACATACAAAAATATTTAAATTCGTGCACATGAGTCGATAAGATTCACTGTAGTATATGGGACTTTCAGTTCAGAGAGACATTCAAATCAGAACGAAATAGCACTATACTCTACTACATTTCAGTAACAGTATTTTTTGTACAAAAACAGTAAACATGATAAAATACATTCATTAAAACTCTATTGCTGCTACTTTTTAAAGCAGACTGAAATTTTGAAAGATATAACGTCAGAAAACTATTCTGCAAATTAATAATTGCCATGACAAAATGACCGCTTGCGTGGTCACAGGTCAACGCTGTTAAACACGTATGCGTTTTCGAGAATGTAAGTTAATTTTTAACTGTAACCTATAAACAACAGAATAATATCTTACTCTATATTGATGCAAATGATGAGTACCCATATATGTATGGATTATAAAAACACTCGATTCTTTCATGATTGCTGTCGCAACTGAAGACGTTCGCAAAAGCAATTTCAGTTTGAACAATTTTTCGCGTGTTGAAACAGCAGTTTAAATTACATTATTCCTCTCTGTGGTGTTTAATTTTGATTAAAACAAAAACGAATTTCGGGGAAGTAATTATTTTATTTTTTAAACAATTCTTAAACCTAATCGATTTTTTTAAAAAGAACATTAATTTTGCTTGCATGCTTTATTTACAAACTGCCGACAACAAAATTGCGCGCTAACCGTACAGCATGACAAGCAAACCAGACTTTAATTATTTGCGTCGTTTCCACAAAAATGGTACTTCGAGCGTGTTACAGAGCATGGTGAACGTGTTTAAGACGACAGCAGCTTGTGAATAAAACATTGTCCGCACAAAACGACGTCATTCATTTACTTTAATGATTTCTTGTATTATTTCTTCAAGGATCGCTATGCTCCCACGATTTGCAGCTGAAGAAGGCTCGGTTTAAACCCCTTCTTCGCTATGTCAAAATTTAAGGAAATTTTAGTTTTAAGATTTTCTGTTTTATTTGTGTTAATATTACGATAAAATACTGGGCGAATACAATTAAGGCAAGTGTATTGTATAGTGGTTGTCTACATTACTTGTTCACAACCTGGAGTTTTATCAGGAGGTCCACGGCTCCATTCTTCAGTATGTCTAAAACCAATAAAATGTATATATAATATATTTCTTATTACTATTACCTTAAAAAGTCTTGTCATCTGGCAACCAATTAACAGCTTGTGCTATTGAATATAGGCCTATTAATCTTTGCAATACGAATAGTTAAATGTTTATGGCCTAGCAATTTTAAATATATCCTGACGGCCAGTAACTTATATATAGTTGGAAAAGTGGTACTTAGGATTGGGAACCACTGATCTGCATCACCAAAAATAACGTCTTGTCAGTTTAAGAACGACCGATCCCAATTATGCAATATGCAGACAAGTCGGGAGCACTCTTGCATTCAAATCACTTCCTCGGGAGGTGATAGGATCTAGCCAATATTAATGTTGTTACTTTATGTGACACCTCTCGACACCCCTCTCGATATAGTTATTATTTATTAATTAATAGCGCATAACTAATTTACAAGTGATCGAGAATCTTAATTTTTAGTTATCAATAATTTTCCCAGAAGACAAACATGTTTCTAAATTGGCGGATTATAAGTGTGTCGTAAAACTCTATAAACAATGATAAACCAGACGTTCTACTGTGACATAATATTTTTGATGGTGGAATCTTCTTACTAAAGGAGCAATAAAATCCGTCTTTTATTTATATTTAATGAACACCATCCACCTGCTAATATTCCAAAGTAAGGGTTTAAATTTAATATGTATACAAGAAGGTTAATAAAGTTAACAATAAATTTATTAAATCAACAATCATACATATAATATATGAATATAATCAAAAGAGCGTTGACATTTAAATTACTTCACAAAAATGTTTGATTAAACGTCGACACTCATTCAATTACCCTAGTGTAGACATCAGCAGTCAAATTAACGTATGTGTGTGTGTGTGTGTGTGTGTGTGTGTGTGTGTGTGTGTGTGTGTGTGTGTGTGTGTGTGTGTGTGTTTGTGTAATAATCAAATTATGGTTTCATCATAGAAATGAGAGTGGAGGTTTAGAGAGATATTTATAGTCAATGTACAATACTTTTCAATGATGGTAGCTGTCACTAGAGCGTGTTCACAATCTTGCGGTTTGCAACAAGTCACTTTCTTTTCTATTTGATGACGGTCCAACGTACCCCTTCTAGGCACATTATACAACGTTTCCAGAATCTTCAATGCGCTATCAAAGCACACCATGGAGAATCGTCCAGAACTTCACATGCGCTATCAAAGCACATCACAAGGAGTGTTTCAGAACTTTCGTGTCTGTTACTCAAGCACACCACAAGGAATGTTCAAAAAGTCTTCATGAATTCTTGTAACCAAATTCAAACTTCAATTTTCGTCATATTGGCTCTCGAATGGAATTCAAAGGAATCAACTTACAGCAACACGTTTACTAATAAGTTCAATGATGACGTTGGATAAAAACACCAACGTGATCCAGAAGAGTACAGTAGTAACTGCAGTTTGAAACAGATGTAATATTACAAAATACCAGAAAATAGGCATGCTCTTTGCTGCAAAAGTCAAATTAAGTGTAGTGCTAACGTTTCTGACATATTTAATCTCTAGCTCCTTTCTCTCTTACAAACATTCTCATCTTACAAATCCTGCAACGATACACAGGCAGCATACACATATAGCATTGATCAAAATTCACAAGTATAATATACAATGCAGTCAAATTAATGAACATAAAAGTAATGGTTCAATTACATAAAGCATTCTCGATTTCAAATCATAGATCAATAGGAAACATGTATAAAATATTTCTCAGTCCATTCTTTCTTTATCAGTCAGGTAACTTGCCGTAAGCTGACGATCGTCTTTTGTGACCAGACTTACGTCAAAATCAAAGTGATTAGAATATAGAACTTTTTTTCAACAAAGGAACTGTTGGTCTATCCCCATTGAATGAAACTGTTATGAACAAATGTGAGACTATTAGTCAGAAAAACTACTCATCCACTTGGAACTGGTTTGGATTTCATTAGCAAGTTCTAGCATATTCTCTGTGTTGTTATTTTAACTCTGGTACTTACAAAAGTGTCATTATGCACAGTACCTGAAGGTCGTGTCACGTTGACATTTAACAAATTATATAATAATTAAGTTTAGCAATAGGGACAGGCAAATTTTCTCCGCCACACTTTGCTTAAGGGTTCGATAGTTTATTGACAGTCACAATTTGTAAGTGACGTATCGGTTGGGAGGGGGTCTTGTCAATTGTCCCTTTCGCAAACCTCGGATCAATATCTATTGTAGATACAGCAATAGTCTATACTGCTGGTACGAATCTAATGCAAACGAGCATAGAGTTTATATAGTGTTGTTGTTGTGAGACAACATGTGGAGCATAGAGTTTATATAGTGTTGTTGTTGTGAGACAGCATGTGGAGCATGCTAAGTTGACTATTTTTGTTGCTGTCAAAAAACATGATTAAGTTCACTGAATTGCTTTAACTGTTGTGTTATTTAGCACTACTTAGAGCACTCCCATTTTCGGTCGTACCATTTCAGAGATAACCGTTAAATTATATTTGTTACATTTAGATTTTTTATTATTATCGCAATGGCAAAATACTGATAATATGCTGCTTAATCTGCACTGTTGCTACGAAACAACACTGAGATTCTGTTGTTTACGAGTTCTCTCATTAATACATGATGTGGTATTTTTGTTCTACAGGTGTTCTTCCGTTAGTACACGACATTGGGGTTATGTTCTTTTGATGTCTTCTCGTGAATATAATACATCGTTGTGGCTATGTTCTTGGGGTGTTGTCTCTTTAATACACGACGTTGTGGCTATGTTCTTGGGGTGTTGTCTTTTTAATACACGACGTTGTGGCTATATTCTTTTGACTATCTGCTCTTACGAAACGACTACAAGCAATTTGTTTAGATTGCTCTGAACCCAGTAAGAAATATTGTCACATATTATCATCGAGTTAGGATTTTATTATGGTCTTGAGTCTTGACAGACAGTGCTTGCACTTAATATGTGTGCGTGACACGTACAAAATATTTTCGTTAAGACTGTGTTTAGACGTGTCTTACGAGAAAAAATGTTGGATATATAGAAAATTATTTTTCTGTAATACTTTAGAAATGTTTGCAATTCTCCCAACTACCGCTATCCCTTTATTTATTTTTTTCTGCCTGTCTGTCTGCCTGTCTGTCTCATTGCGTGCGTGTCTATCTATTTTCATGCTGTCACTCAATCTTGCTTGCTTATACATCTTTGTTTGTTTGCTTGTTTGTCTGTCTCTCACTCGTAAGTTTATTTTCTCTAATACATATCCTCTTTTCTTCTTTTCCTTTTTGTCAGTGTGTTTCTATCTCATTATATCTCCTTTTCTCTCCTCCCTAAGCTCTCTCTCCTCTCTCACACTTTCACACACACACATACATATAATTCATAATGTCATAATTCATACTAATTTTCAATTACATGGAAGGGAACTCTATCCCGCTTGATTATTAAAAATTCCCTCTCAGTCTGAGACAAGAAAAGGGCAGGACTTTGCTTTTACAGCAGCAACACGCATTTTCATTATGACAGATGTACCAATTTTCATGACACTAGCTTTGCTAACCCAGCTTTGTTTTATGGCACCTGCTGCATTGTGGCATTGTTGGCACGTCAGAGAAAGTAATATATTGTGCTAGCAGGTGCTGTCGTTAGTAACATTTCGCTACTTCTAAAGTATAACACATATAACTGCGAAATTCCTCCCCGCTCCAATCACACACTCTAAACATACCTTTTTGCCTGATGCAGTGAGACCAGCTGGCTGTTCCCTTTGATCAGTGGCATTGCACAGGTCATCCTGGTTAGCAGTTGTAGTCTTAAAAGGAGCTCAACTCACCTACAATTTTCTTTCTTTTTGAAACGAACAATGATAGTAGATGATAATGATTTCAGTGCGAAAACAAAGCATAGAAGTACTTAGTTGCTCATTGTGTTCCGTTTTCTTTTCTATTGTGGCAATAATAAGTACAGATTGTTAAAACAAATATCACAATGTTTATTCTGTCAAGCTGTTAACATTTCTTCCAAGGCACCACCCTCCTGCTAATGCTATATACATTGATGCTGCCACCACTACTATGATTCGCATTAATGTTATTGCTCTTTTCCATAATGCTACTACTATTGATGTTGTTGTTGTTGTCAGTAATTTCTTTACTACTACATTCTGTAATATTACTACTACTACTACTACTACTAGTTTCTTTAATGTTACTACTATTTCTGATGTTGTTGTCAGTAATTTTACTACTTTTACTTTCTTTAATGTTATTACTCGTGTCGCTGTTCTTTTCATTAATGTAATTAATCCTGCTGCTAACTTTCATTAATGCCACTACTACCTTTGCTATTTTCATGACTACTACTATTACATTATTGTGTTAATGCTTTCATTACTATTAGTGCTCATCATATCATTTTCTTTTCATTTATTGTCATTTTCAGTGTTAATGGCAAACGAAGTCTCATTGTGGCAAAGGAGTGTTAAACAAATATCACTACTACTCTTACTCCAACAGTCAGTGTTGTTAATTAAAAATATTCATCATCAGTCTCATTATAAACATTATTGTCATGTTAGTGGCATTAGTAGAATGAGGCTTAGTATTTATCATTTTGGTTTTCAAATTGATTTTTAAGCATAAATCGCATGTAAAATATAAATAATTTAGCAAACGTACAAGAATATTATTATATATAAGTCTTATTGCCCGAACATCACATGTAAAATATAAATAATTTAGCAATTGTACAAACACACATTAATGCCCGAATATCACATGTAAAATATAAATAATTTAGCAATTGTACAAACACACATTAATATAAGTCTTATTGCCCGAACATCACATGTAAAATATAAATAATTTAGCAAACGTACAAACACATATTAATGCCCGAACGTCTCGGAGGTGGAGGACGAGACCACTTTTCGAATGGTCCTGTAAAGTCGATATACATTACTGGTCGACCTGCAGGGAGTTACCGCAGTAATTGCCTGGGTTTAACTTTCATCGTACGTATTAAGCTTATTCAGTCTTTATTCACAAAGTGTCTGTCAGACAGACACAAATAGAGAGATAAGCAGGCAGACACAATGACAGAGTAAAACAAATACATATACAACACACACACACACACACACACACACACACACACACACACACACACACATGCAGAGGAGGAGAGACAGATATGGAGAAAGAGATGAGAGAGAAAAGACGCGCGCGCACACACGCACACACATACACACAGAAGCAGTGACAGATGTGGAGAGACATTCATAGGTTGAGAAGCAGACACACGGAGACAGAAGTAGTGACTTACTAGTGACACAGAGAAAGAGAGAGAGAGGAACAGAGGTCAAGAAACAAACACAAACAATGGAGAGAGAGCGATCAGAGAGCGACAGAGAGACAGACAATGAAAGAAAGACAAAGAAAACTGTAGACATAACTATATTCGATAACTGAGTTAACGTGTTGAGAGGAGGTGAGAAAATATGTTCGATTCCAGGTGACCTCAGACTTTTTGTTTTTGTTTACAGTTCCGTTTTGCGTCTAGTTCTCAGTAACTTAGCAGACTTCTTAAGGAGATATTAAAGTTCTGGAAGAGAGCAAGATAAGTACCACGATCACATAGATTAAAGTTTTTAAAGTAAAAGCAAGACAGAACTGTCATAAATAAAGGGATTTAAGTCCTAGAAGTAAAGCAAGATAGATGAGTCATAAATAAAGGGATTTAAGTCCTAGAAGTAAAGCAAGATAGATGAGTTATAGATAAAGGGATTTAAGTCCTAGAAGTAAAGCAAGATAGATGAGCCATAGAGAGAATTAAATCCTGGAAGAAAGCAAACTAAAAGTACCATGAAAATGGAGTGTGTAGGAGTGGGTCGTTTATAATAGCTTTCCTGGGTAATTTTACCATGGCAGGGATCCTCTCATTCCGATTTATTGTGACAAAAGATTTCAATTGTGCTGCCAGCAATTTATACGACCAACTCTTTCGTCTCTTCCAACAAGATTAAAAATACCCATTATTAAGAGCCACCCGTAATTATTCATATCTATTATTTATGTGGTGCTTTTTGAATGCCCGTGAGGGTGACCGAACCCGGACATGAAGAACGAGATTCCAGAATTCCACGTCAGCGCCACCGCTTATCTCCCCTCAGATTATCTCCAACGCCTATCTCCCCTTTCTCAGTGCTTCCACCGCTCGCCTATTCCCTTCCTTTCTCAGAGTGTCTGCATCGCTTATCTCCCGTTTCTCAGATTGTCTATAGCAAACCGGAACAGCACTCACTTAAGAAGTGGCTGACCGACTGAACGTTGAAAGCAGTGAAGGGCTAAAGAAGCATAGTACTTGACCGGGTGAATCAGACTTGGGTGTCGGGTACAGATATAGCCTACGCAGTCCCTTCAACCATTTTACTCTCTGTGCATTCTGAATGATTAACGAAACTCTAGGTAAAGTGTGACGAGATAAGTCAGTTTTACAGCTAGTATAAGTGTGGTTCTCAATAACAGAACAGAATAGAAGAAAGGCAACCACTGGTAGTACAGCGACACTAATATATTATTTTCTTGTTTTATCTAGAAATTAAGATTGCTTTAGATCCGACACCACGTAGAAATACTAGCGATTGTTATGGGGTAATTTCCCACAAGTTACTTGTCAAACGCCATGGGTAACACTCGTGTGCAGTGTCTTCCAAGGGACTTCCGGGTGCTGAGGTGTTAGCTCAACATAAATAAATTGAGCAAATTTCGTACAATGCTTATTCACATCCAAAGGAAAGCAGCACTTCATGTAAGTTTGTTTTAATTACACACAAATAAGGAAATTTTAAGAGTACAGGTGTAACGAAGGTGAGTAAATAACTTATTATATTGCCCTACGGACTGCTTTGATAATATCTTTCTCGCTGTGTGTTGAGAATGTTCGCCATCTTGACTTAATTAATCCAACAACTTATCAATCGAGGGTCATTCACACAGCATGTGAAAGCCACCACTCTGTAGCTCAGCCCCGGAAAAGGGATATTATGTATCTAAATCGCAGATTAAATGCAATAACTGAGCTCACAAAGAAAGTTATTGCTCTACAGAAACCAGCCCATGGCCGGGTTGTTAAGCTCTTCATCAGTATTGACCAGACAGCTGATAAATGCAGTTCATGGCTGCTTTAAGCTTGACGCTACTCTATTACATGTGTGCAAGCAAGATCAACACTAGGACTTTTTATTTTAAAAGACAGTTTTATAGGCATAAGAACCATATTGATAATGGCAGCAGTAATTTAAGATAAAATTATTCAACAAAAAAACAGTAATGTAAAGTTAAGGCGAGGAAATTTATTGTCTGCAGATGGTTGTTCTTAAGATTAAATGACAAAAACCTATCATGCATTTGCTTAATCAATCAATATTATGTACATTGTGTGAGTGTGTTTGTGTGTGGATTGGTTGTGTGTATGCGAACATGCATGTGTGTGTGTGTGTGTGTGTGTGGTTAATTCATTATAAAATGAAATCTTCGGAGATTTTATTCGTATTCTTATATTTTTCTTTACTTTATTCTCTAATTTGTTTACTTTATTTTTTTTTACAACACACACATTTCTAACATTTCTCAGATGCCACATTTTCTTGAATTGACAATAAATTCGCTTCATTGGATGTGTATGAGAACAATTAGTATTAAGGCAGTTTCAGAGATCCGGATTACTGTGACAGAGTTTGAAGCTTAGCATACATGCATTGCAAGAAAGCGATATTTTCATTACCTACGATTAAATTAGCAACATCAAAGAATGTTAAAATAAATGTCGGTTACAAAAAGGAAGTATTACACAAACAGACATACACACACACACACACACACACACACACACACACACACACACACACACACACACACATGCGCGCGCACACACATACATGTAAATAACATATGTATACCCCTGTGTGTGTGTGTGTGTGTGTGTGTGTGTGTGTGTGTGTGTGTGTGTGTGTGTGTGTGTGTGTGTGTACACTCATGCATTATATTTCTCTGCAAGCATGGTGCTTTCAGATCATATGAGATGATAACGATAGAGACTAGATGAATTTCGATGTTTTTTCTTTATAAGAGAGGAAAATGTATTCTATCCGTGTGCGACCAAGTGTGAAAGATCGAAAGTTCTCATTTGAGATCAATCAATGTCCTACTGACTTGCAGAGGTCTGTCGAGTGAGCTAATTCGGTGAAAACGCTCAAAAGCACTTCTGCCCTCTTGCCCAGCTAATTGAATTGTGCTGATAGTCGCGTTCCACGATAGCCCATTACTATGACCTTTAGCTAAAAAGGCAACAGTTCTTAAATGGCATTGATTTCCACCGCCACTCCGCCATTTGATCGTAATAGTTTAAATATTTCAAAAATAAACTATGTGTGCGTAGATAGTTTATACTTTCTAAGACAAAACAGCGAAAGATTTCAATATCATGATTTTTTAATCGAGTTTTTCTTTATCTTTGCTTTTGTTGGTCGAGAAACATTTGCGGCCTTCTACGGCTTAGCTACAAAAAATCACTAACATAGAAAATATTACGCTAAACATAAGTTACATGTGAACATATGAAATCTTCTGCAATATAAGGAAAATATGCATTCAAATATTGTAAATCCAATGAATGTATTATTATTGCCTTATATTCGTGTCACTTGATATTAGTGATAATAAAAACAAACAGCTAGTGCTTTGTGTTAATCTAGTTTGATATAGAATATCTCTTCTGGTGTCTCTTTAAGTTTGTTGATGTTCCATAAGTGTTAGAAAATATAGAAAATATTGTTTGATCGGAACGGTTATGTATATACATATTTTTAATGACTGTTTTCTCGTGTTTTATTTTATGGGGTGACGGGGTGAAGGGCTGTATTCTTACTGAATATAAAGTGTTGATATCTACAACCAAACGCTTGTTTATATTTTTTATACTTTATTATTTATGTGTTAACAGAATCTATTCAGTAATACACGATTGAGTAGTTATAAAATGTGTAGAGTTGTTTATGAACATTATTTTTATTTAAATAAATAATGCATATTGTTTGGGCCACATAACCACTAAACATAATCTAACATCGTTTGCTAAGTTGTATTGTGCGTTGTGTGTGCTGTCACAGGAAACATACACATCGTCTAATTTAATTCATGTAACTAGATATGTTCTTTGTGTTTCTTCAGTCTGAACAATGACAAGATCATCTTACGACGTAGTAAAAGGAGTTCAGCGTGCACGAGTCATTAATAACCTACTTCAGTCATTAACCCACATTTTCTTTAATAACTCGCGTCATTTATTAGCACTGTACTTAATTACAGACTAGCCCAGTCAATAAAAGTTCCCTCAGTCATTAATAACCTGTACTGGTCAGTAACAGCCTATGCTAATCACTAGTCACTAACATATTGCACCAGTCATTAACTCATTACACCAGTTTCTAACACATTACACCAGTCTCTAGCTCAATATACCAGTCACTAGCACATTACACCAGTCACTATCCCATTACACCAGTCTCTTATACATTACACCAGTCACTAACATATTACACCAGTCACTAACTCATTACACCAGTCACTAACTCATTACACCAGTCACTAACTCATTACACAACTCACTAACTCATTACACCAGTCACTAACATAGTACACCAGTCCCTAGCACATTACACCAGTCACAATTCCATTACACCAGTCTCTTACACAGTCACTAACATATTATACCTGTTATTGATATACTAACAGCCTACACTAGTAACCATTGTAAGCGAGTTGAAACCTGCCTTAACTATTATAAGCAGTATTAGCCTGGTACAAGCACCACAGACACTTTTAGTCAAAAACTGCCTAAATCAGTAACAAGGAGCCTGACTCCAAATAAAAACATTAAAATGTTGTTGATAGAAGGCTCGTTACAAACACCATTAGTTCTACAAACAATGCGACAACAAAATAAAATCGAAAGCTAGATATCGAACTACAAATAACACTCATCTCTCGAAATCAAAGATATTATTATATCCGACATTAAATTCTCCCACACACACTCTACCACCACCACCACCACCACCACCCTCATATCCATTCAAAAGAGAGTCCAGTTCATGACTTCAAGAGAAAGATGGGGAGGAAAACAGTTGAAGCAATTCATTCTTTGGTGGGTAGCAAGCACTGCTCAACAACACGAGTTGCAGAGGTTTTTGCTTGCTTCCGGCTCCGGCGGAAATGAAGCCTCGCAAAGACGCCCTTCTGCAAGCACTGTGATGTGTAATATGGGATTTCAATCAACGGATTGTTCTCACGAGATTGGTTCAAACGCTACCACCAAATAACTGTAAACAAGCGTAAAACGCCGTAGAATTATTAAAATAACACAACATGAAAGAAAATGGTGATAAGAACTATTTGATTACATCTATTTGCTTGACTCTCACTCACTCACTCACTCACTCCATCCATCTATCTCTCTGTGGCACCTACGCCACACAAGTTAACGGTTATGATTATTATTATTAATTAATCATCCATAATTAATTACAAGTGACTAGAATCTTAATTTATGTTATTAATAATTCCTTGAAGACATCACTTGTTTCTCTAACTTGGCGGAAATGCGGACACTGCAAATGTTTTCTCTCTTCCTCAACATTAAAGACAAACACTTGCCATCGAAAAATGTTTTCGTCGGTGGAACACTTCTTACCAAAGGAGAAGATAAATCCTACTTTAAAGTTATATTTAGCGAGCCCCCACTGTCTCTCCAACATATGATTATCAATATGTGTAAGAAGGTCAATAAATTAAAAAATATATTTACTGAATCATAAATCAAATACACATAAAAAATCACAAAAGAATACTTATGAATTTTTCCACAACACTACATTAGAATAATTTCAATACCTATACAGCCGTACATTTGAACACACACTTCAGCAGATGTGTCAATATAAATCACAAGAGAGTTCTTATAAGAGAACAGAAATGGAGTAATGAGATTTTAGCAATAATAGCTTGTACATTACCTTATCTAGATGATTGCCATAATAGTCTTTTACTCGCTGTTCTAACTAGTCACAAGTTCATTGTCACAATTGTATTGTCAGTTCCATGTATTTCCCTTGCACTTTCTAGAACACTAATGAGCTGCCATTCTCTCTGAGGCTAATATGGTGCTCCTTCGCCATATTAATTCTCTCAAGCAGAAAAATGTAGCAGTTTCCAGTAACATCCTTGTACCAGAAACTCCACGATGTAGTAGAGCATACTTTGCCACAATATATCAACAGAGTGCTGGGAGTAGATACTTCCTGCGCTTACCATGGTCGTAGTGCTTTATATATCAATAAACAAAGAGATTCTGGTGAAAACACAAAAAATGGCGGCTTCTTCCCTGTAAAATTTTATCACGAAACAAATGCTGAGTTTCCAATTTATTCATCTCTAACTCTAGTCATTCTTAAATTCAAGTCTCAACTTACAGTTTCCTGCAACATTATTTATTAGCCCGATATACACTGTACAGCATAACAGTTTACGAGCATCTTAGTTCACAATTTATAGAAATAATAATCTACTCTCATAATACATCCCTATGTAAAACGCAAGTATAACATATCAATAGCAAAAATTCAGGAAATATTTCAAAGTCCATTCTCTACCAATCAGTCAGTTAACTCATTAAGCTAATGATCACCTTTCAAGACCGGACTTCTTGCCACACCAAATTCAATGTGATTAGGCAATAAATATTTTTACAGTAGTTGAACCTTTGATCTCAGCCCATTGGCTGATCTGTATTTTTTGTAAATCTTAACCACTAGATAAAAACTATTCATCCACCTAAACCGGTTTATATTGCATCAGCATGTCTAGCATATTCTTTACCTGAGCTGTTTACTTCCAACTTTGACAATTAAAATTATCAGCACAAGCAGTGCCCAAGTTTTGGTCACTTTGACATTTAACAATTTATATAATAATTAAATTTTTAAAAAGTGAAAGGCAAATTTACTTTGCCACACTCTATCTATCTATCTATCTATCTATCTATCTATCTATCTATCTATCTATCTATCTATCTATCTATCTATCTATCTATCTATCTATCTATCTATCTATCTATCTATCTATCTATCTATCTATCTATCTATCTATCTATCTATCCATCCATCCAATCCATTAATCTATCGATTTATCTAAATATCTGTCTGTTTATCCATCTATCTATCTATCTGCACTAAATAAACACATAATTCTTTTTTTACGTTTTCTTCTGAAATATTCGAAATTATTTTTGAAACTACGTTAGGGCTTGAAACATGAAGAAATGAGACTATGAATTTTAATATAAGAATGAAGAAAATATTTGATATCTTCTTGTACAGCATTCACGGCACGAAGGCTACATTCTACGTGAACTCAGCATTCTTAAATCAATAAAGGGAGAGAATCAGAGAGAAGATAGGGTGATTCATGGGCTCTAAACAAGTTTAAAACTTTTTTTTTATAAATAAAGACAAATTAACTTCAGGCATTAAATGTAACATTCCAATGAAACTAGAGCCTTGGCAACATAACTGTAAAACATCGCACGCGAGTCAAGTAACAGAAGTCTTGACAAAAATGGTCTAAGAAAAATGTGCCTGAATTGTTCAAAGAATTTTAAACTGTTTTATCGATTTTACATCACACTTAAGAAACATTAGACCTGTTATTCAAAATCTATTGCACGCTATGACGATCTTTTCTTTTGTAACTGATTTTTGCAACTTTTGAAAAGAAAAGGCAAACAGCGAAATGTAAATATTTTATCTGATAATTAAATGATTACTTTATAAGTTCGGATTTGTAACCTCCTTTAAGTCAAAAGTGGTTGAAGAATGTAAATAAATTCTCTTTTTCTGTTTAGATATCTAGTATTAGCGTTCATCCTTAAATGCAACCTTAGCTATCCATCGTCAATCAAATTCATACATTTTCCTGTTAATCATTGGTGTTTTAACGACCCCTCATCTTCTCGACAATATGCTTTGTTTAGTCCGCATTTCTGACATACTCACTTTATTATATAAATTTCAGGGCGAAAGCAAACACACGCACTCACATAGGCGTACATAATAATACACAAGCATTGTCAACATAGCGTACACAGTCACACGCACACAAATACACATGCAATCGAGCGACTGTTGCCATTTACACCCTCACTTCCCTGGTCCTCGCCCCAGACTGCAAACAAAATTAATTTTTCATACGAAGCTTGAATTTCTGAGCGTCTGTGTTTGGTTGGCATCCAGTAATGCCCTGTCGCATACATCACCATTGTCATACATAAAACATTTGATTTTTCTAGCACTCTATATTTGTTTACGCTCAGGTATTGTTCTTTCTTTTAATAATCCAGGAGTATTCTGAATTCATTTCTAATGTCATCACTCCACGACGTGTTCTCCGATTGGGTTTGCATAAAATCAGTATGCTTGGTCAATGACACGAAATGACCACAAACATTGTTTGTAGACATGGTTTTGAAGGCTACCGTCATGAATGAATGACAGTGAACAGTGATCGTTTGTATGCTTCGGCAGTTTTATTGGCTGTAATTTAACTCTGAATAAAAATATATATTTTATAAAGTTCCTAAATAGCAACATCTGGTTTAGTCTAGTGGATTTGAAACGATGAGGATTGTGCATGTGTGGGAGAGAGTTGGGAGGGAGGGAAAGGGAGGGTCATGTGGGCTATTTGATAAAAAGAGAAAAATAGATGGTTCGAGTACTTAATTTTCAGGAGATGAGAATTATATATATATGTGTGTGTGTGTGTGTGTGTGTCAAACGTAGTACTGTATTGTTGAGGAAAATATCCTGTACCAATGTTTTTTTTTCATCATTTTTCATCAAGTGAAATACTCTTTAGCAATAATATATTTTTAATGTTCCTTTTCAAGGCAAATGAGAGTAAGCACTTTTTTCATTCAAAACTTTAAATTTTATGTGGAAACGTGTAAATTTAAGATGTCTCAGCATAATGCACCATTCTAGAATGAAACACACTGCAACCAGTGACAATTTTTTAACTCAAACAGTGTCATAACTTACTATTTGGGACAGAGTACATTTGCCTATCCCTATTTCTAAACTTAATTGTTATATAAATTGTTAAATATCACAATGACCCGACCCTGGACACTGTTTATGCTGATGTTTTTAATTGTCAGAGTTGGAAGTAAACAACCTAGGTGGATGATAGACTAGATATTGCTGGTGTAATCCAAACCAGTTCCAATTGGATGAGTAGTTGTTATTATCCAACGGTTAAGATTTACAACAAAGAGACCAGCGAATGGGTTGAGATCAAAGGTTTACCTGATGTAAAGAATTCTATTGTCTAATCACTTTTGAATTTGGTGTCCAGTCATAAAAGGCGGTCTTTGACTTAATGGTCAGTTAACTGACTGATTGAGAGAGAATGGACTTAGAAATACTTTGTGCATTTTTGCTATTGATATGATACACTTGCATAGAGATGTATTATTGAGTAGACTATTATTTCTACAGATAGTGAACTAAGACACTCATATGTAGTATGCTAAACAAACACTTGACATCGTTTCTAGTGATGCTGTTCATAAACTATTATGCTATACACGTTTATCGGGCTAATAAATATTGTTGCAGGAAACTGAAAGTTGAGATTTGAATGTAAGAAAGAATGCAGTTAGAGAGGAATAAACTGGAAACTTAACATTTGTTCCCCAGTTATACTTTACAGGGAATAAGCAGCATTTTCTTGTTTTACCTGAATCTCCATGTTTACTTATTTATAAACCGTTACGACTGGTAGACGCGAGCGACAGCTTAAAATAAATAATTGAATTTATTCTATGGTTCTATGGAAGAGCTTGGAAAATATAGTTCTCTATGCTATTTATTACTCTTAGCGTTGCTTGCATTTTTCTTTTTAGTGGTTTTCCCGGATAAGAGTAAAAAATGTCATTGTCTTATAAGTGAATAAGAAAGTATCCATCAAACTAAATACTTAGAATGAAGATCTACAATCTTAAAATAACAATAGAGTGTGCAAAGAAAAACATTATACATGAAGTGTCAATCATTTATTTATTTTTGTCTGTTTGATTTTAAACTATTACGGTAGATTATTTCCCGGGTTTGGGCTATTGATTTAAAAAAAAATTAATTGTCTTTGCGGTTCGCTTGGTTCTTTCACAAATTGCCTGTCCTGCTTAATTTCTTTTCTGTTAAACATGTACATCTCTAGAGAGAAAACAATTCCAGCGCCTGTAGCTAAAATTCATTTGACTTTCTTACTTCACTCAAAACGTTTTCAAATGCATGCCGTCCCCACCCCCCACTCCTAAAGTCCTGTGGTCACGTGCCATTTAAAAAAAATAGTTAGACTTATGATTTTACCCACTGGTGAAAGTTAGAAAAAAGTCGATACATGCCTTCTGATAACATTTATTTGAAGTCCTTAAGTGCGAATGAATGTTTTAATGCGTCAATTGTCTTGTGAACCCGTATTGCAGAGGCATTGCACCAGAGTGCAAGTTTCAACATTTGCGAAGGTTCGCACCAGCCAAGCGGATCTCTGGTGTCCATCGGGAACCGTGCCCTTTATAATCGTATGACATCATTGATCCAGGCCAGAGGACGTTAGGAGTGTATATTGACCATTAATGCAGAACACCGCTGCTCGTCATAGAATGTACGCTATATATGAACAGCGCGCAGAAATACAAGCAGCCATGCCCGTGATGTCACGACTGCTGTCAAAGGCATTTGATCAAATTACACTGGAGCCACCTACACATGTATCCCCTAAGGTGCTCTTTGGCGACAGAAGGTAGCATTCCCTCATATAGCATGGACATGTAACATTTTATGGGGAATAAAGCAGGCTTCATGCATATTTATTTAAATTTTTATTGTCAAATTTAATTTCTTCTGCGACCCTTAGGGAGATGGAGATTTAATTTTACTTGTGAAGTGAAATGTTATGATTTCTTCACCATGATAATGATAATAAAGACAGTTTTGTTATAAATGTTTCATATTAAAAGAAGGAACACATCCTTTAATGATACTGATATAAGGCCAGAATAAGTTCCGCTGACATTTACAATGTACACCCTAATGAATTGAAAATCCTGCTACCTCACTAAGATCTTTTAACCCGATTACCAAACAATGAAAGAGCACACTCGTTCTCTAAAAAAACGTAATCTTTCAACTGAAATAAACTTCTTAGTACTTCCTTGTAGTTCGTGGCGACTCTAGCCATTCCAATCAAATCGGTCCATTAATATTTACGAGCAATTTATGATGTCTTTAACTAGTTACTAATATTTATGAATGATTCATGGCAACTTTAAACATTTGAGTAAAATCAACCTGTGAATATTTACGAGTGATCCATGAAGACTTTAATCGATCGTGTCAAATCAGCCATTAATATGTATTCGGGGTTCATACTATGCTAACCATTGTAGTTAAATACGCCCATTACTATACACTGATCATGTCTCCTGCCATCCGTTGCACGATAGCACATTAAAATACACCAGTGGTTTTAGGCAACTAAAAGATTCTGGTGACATTTCATTAATGCTTACTCGCGACTTACTCTGATTCAAACTTTTTGAAGAAATAATTGTATCAGCATCTTCCTGAATCTTTTAAAATTTCGCTTAACCGATTATAATAAAATTAAGCCAGTCCTTTACAATTGGATTAGTTACTGCCTTCTCTAACTATTTATTTCAAGCCAACATATTAATTAACAGCATACTCTGCCCAAGTGACAAAAGTCACTTTGAAGAAATCAGTCTTTTTAACGATTCTTAATTTCCTACAAGTACATTAATCTATGCATATTTGGTTTCCCTTTGTCTCAAGCCATTAATGTGTATTCAAGGCTCATAGCTAACCTAACCATTCTAATGAAACCAGCTTAACTGATGCATATTCGTTGTTAATGGTGCTTTTAAGTACATGAGTGAAGGCAGCCTATACAAACATAGTGGCGGTGCATGATGATTCTAACCATTCGAGTTGCATCAAGTCCTAAATATACGCTCGGGGATTACTGGTGACTGTCAACACGCGAGTCAGACCCGCTCGATAATACACAGTCACACGCGAGGTTTGGCACAGGCAAGCTTCAATAGACACAATTGACTATTCATCAGACTAAACAGTCATTTTGAGAGACTCGCAGCGACAAACAGAAAATGTGACTACTAGTCCAACATAATGTGATTAGTGTTTGGAATTAAATATTTACATAGCACGTGAATCTGGGTCAGTAGAAAACGGGTTGAATTTGAACAGTTTTTTCTCATAACGTCCAAGTTCTTCAGTTGGAACTGTTTTCCTTTGATGCTGTGAGTCTACAGAAACATACTTTTGTTTGTCAAGTTGAATTAGCCGAAATATGTCACAGATTCAACTCATGAAGCCTGAAAGTCTCAATAATCTATCAAACAAATATTAAACTGTCCTCTGTCATACAAATATAAATCTATACTACAAATATCAATCTACCCTACTAATAAATATCTACCCTATTAATGTACATGTATCCTATACAATACATTAAATGTATCCAAAAATATAATTCTGTCATACAATATTATAAATATGTTCAACATATGTATCAATATGTCCTAAAAATGTATATCTCCTTCAAACATAAATCAATCATTCAAATATAAATATATCTATGGTAGAGTAAATTTGCAAATCCCTATTTCTAGACTTTGTTTTTATATAAATTGTTAAATGTCAGTGCCCCGACCTTGGGCAATGCTTATGCTGATATTTTTAAGTGTCAGAGTTGGAAGTAAACAACTCAGGAGGAGGACAGGGTAGAAATTGCTGATGATTCCAAACCAGTTCCAACTGGATGAGTAGTCTTTATTATCCGAAGGTTAAGATTTATGAAAACGAGACAAGTCAATGGGCTAAGATCAACAGTTTACCTGATGTAAAGAATTCTATTTTCTGATCACATTGACTTTGGAATGGCAAAGAAGTCCGATCATAAAAGGCAGCCATTGGCTTAATGGAGAGTTAAATGACTAGTTGAGAGAGAATGGAATTAAAAATATTTTTTGCATTTCTGCTATTGATATGTTTTATATAGAGATGTATTATTTGAGTAGACTATTATTTCTTCAAATTGTGAACTAAGATGCTCGAAAGTAGTATGCTAAACATTTGACGTTGTTTCTAGTGAACCTGTTTATAAACTATTATGCTGTGTGCATGTATAGGGCTAATAAATACTGTTGCCGGAAACAAGTTGAGACTTGAATGTAAGAGAGAATAGAGTTAAAGAGGAATAAACTGGAAACGTAGCATTTGTTCCCCAGATTATATTTTAAAGGGAATAAGCAGCTTTTTCTTGTTATATCTGAATCTCATGGTTTACTGATTTATAAACTGATATGACCATGGTAGATGCCTGAATTATATACTCCCAATGTGTAAGTGAAAGGAATAGCAGTTCATCAGTGTTCTACAATATGTGAGGGAAACACAAGGAACTGATATTAATAACGTGAACAATAAACATGTAACTTTACTATGAAAAGCATGCATAAGACTATGGCAGAATCACCTAGACAAGGTAACATACAAACTAATATCAGTTAGCTCTAATAACTCAATTTCTGTTCTCTGATAAGAAATATTCTGTGACCTCTATTAATACTAATCTGTTGAATTGTGTACTATGGATAAAAGATTGTATAGGTGTTGTGGGGAAAATGTGGCTTTCCCTATTTCTAAACTTAATTGTATATTAATTTTTAAATTGTTGACATGACCCGAACTTACGTAATCTGTTGTTTTTTTTAAAGTTATTTTGTTATGTACTGTGCGTATACTATTTTACTTTAATTTATTGTACTTTTGCTTTAGAGTGCTGTTCACGGTTTTTGAGTTAGTACATGTATACTGCTTGCATTATTAATTGTCTTGCTGTGTGATGTGTGCGCAAGTTGCTTTCATTATATGTACTTTATATATAATAAGTTATATTCCAGAAAACTGTCGTGCACGTTCCTATGTGTTTCTAGTTAAAATAAGTTATGTTAGATGTTGCAAAGTAAATAGTTTATAAAGAGAGTGATGTATAGTGTATTGCTATGGAAACTGTAAAATATTATTTCTGTCGCTAAAAACTAGTGAACATCACATCAACACAACACGACTGTTCTTAAAATGGTGACCCTGATGTACAATGTGATTTGTATCCCTGGAAATTAGATAAAATCACATAAACACAATAGGCCTGTTCTTAACATGGTGACTGTTAAATTTCTTAACTGTTATCTCTCTATTATTACATAAGTATATGTACGACCAAAGGAGCTGCTACTTGGGGGCGAGCCGTAAATAAAGGAATAAAGAACCATGTTTATTTATCTATAAATAAAGGGGAGATAACATTGTTGGCAAAGAAGTCAACTAATTTATCCGACTAGGTGTCGTGAACAATCTAGCTGAGATTGTGGCATTGGAAAGGGAGATAAATTAGGTAAGTCCAGCCGTCGCTAAGGTTAGGAGTTATCCTATAAAATAATGTTGATAATTAGTACCTAAATTAGGACGGGGTCGTTAAAATTTGACATGTGACAGTGACCCTAATGTTGTACAATGCGTGGGATCATTATAATGTTATGGCGAGTTTGTATTTGTGCCTGGAAATGTTATTTCATACCTTTGGCCGACTTCCTATCATTCACACTGCCGACCTGAGATTATTGGGAGAGCGCTTCTATCCAGGGCGGATTTCGCATAGACCTTGCTCTTAGTGCATTAGCAGAGAACCCTCCGCATGTTCAGCAAAATCAAACGTGATCCCACACCACTGTAGGAGAAATATATCCTTGTAGCTCTCCCCTTCGGGAGAAATTATATTCCTTTTAAATGTGTCCTTCTTTACGAGAAATTATATTCCTTGTTAATGTGTCCTTTCTGAGGAGAAATTATATTCCTTGTTAATGTGTCCTTTCTGAGGAGAAATTATATTCCTTTTTAATGTGTCCTTCCTGAGGAGAAATTATATCCTTAACAAAACAAAAAAAAAACTGTTTAGGATAAGTTATATCTTTAATGAAACAAAAATTCATAATCTGTTGCACGATCTCTCCTTTGCACAGACTGTCATCGCAAAATATTTCCATATTATACCCCCCCCTCCCCGATTTTGCACCGAAGCATCGTGATTCGCATCACTTGTATCCGAAGGTTGTAAATTGCTCTCTGATGTAGATGCGGTTAATGCTGTGATTAAATGTGGACTTCCTGCGGCCTGATGTGCGGGATTCGTTGTTAGGCATTCGTGTGCTCGGGACCACAAGCTATCTGTCACCATCGGAGCCCGAATCTCGTTTTCTTTAAGTGCAGATCTGAACAATGCTTGCCGCTATATTACCACAGTGGTGCAATCGTTCAATCTCGATAGCGCCACTCCCCCTGGTGGTAAAGTAAATATACTACAAAGGCCGTCACAACACCGTTAGATTAGTTCACTTTGTTACTGTTGTGTTTTGAGGGCTTTTGAGTGGATGTGTGCACGCGCGCAAAGTGTGTGTGTGTGTGTGTGTGTGTGTGTGTCTGTGTGTGTCTGTGTGTGCGTGCGTGTGTGTGTGCGTGTGTGTGTGCGTGCGTGTGCATGTGTATGATTATGTGCAAGTGTGAATTAAGCTTCCAGCACAACCCGAATTCGGACATCTCTGGTACTTACACTCTGACATCGTGTTTCGGTACCAATAGATAACTCTAATGACATCTCGGGATCCTGGACAAGAACAGGCCTACATGGTGCACGGTTACGGTTGACAGATCTGGAACTCGTGGGTCAGTACTTCAGTCCGTGCTGGCTTGTGCTCTATGCTGGGCTATTGAACACCATCGCCAAAGAACAAACATGTAAACGTAGCCGTTGTTGTGAAAAGAGCAAGCCTGTAGGCATATTCATTGGTCATATTTTATCGGTTGTTCGTACCCCAGAACAAACACTGTCGAAAGTTTCAAAACTATTTGAGCCCCATGCCGCCACAACCAGTAAAGAGTTCTATAACACAGCGAACCCACTTCCGTCTTGTTACTTGACATAGGTAAGGGTGTGCAAGTCTCGGTGACGTTAACGTTGTAAAAATGTAATATTCTAAGTGCCGATATTCAGTCTAATGTTAAGATTATTTTCGTTTCACTTTGTATTGCCTAAGACCTCTTTGGTCTCAGTTGCTCCTCAAACGAGAGTTCTGTATTGCTGATTGTTGCTCCTTACAGTTCTGACATGGCAGTGTCATTGCGTTGTTCTCGTGCACATATTTTGTCTTTTCTTTGTTTAATTTTGACGACATTAGGGACCATAACCTTGGCACTATGGGAGTCAAAGAATACGTAATAGTTTGGTTCATAATGGGGAGGTAACTATTATGAGGAGAAAATTCGAGAAATGCAGATCTAGTAATAGAACCTACTATGAATGGCGGAATGCAGACATGTAAACGGTAGGACACCATAAAGGAATTAAATGAGTTATATATATATGTGCGCGCGTGTGTGTGTGTGTGTGTGTGTGTGTGTGTGTGTGTGTGTGTGTGTGTGTGTGTGTGTGTGTGTGTGTGTGTGTGCCGCGTATATTTGTGCATGTCTTTAGATATGTTGCTTGGGACAAACTATTAACATACAAACCACATACTAAGTCCAGTTTTATTTTATGTTAGTCATCTAAGTTTACACAGTGACATATGCTTTGGTGTAACTGTTGTACAGAGAGAGAAAGAGATAAACATAGGGATGAAGAGAATGAGAAAGAAAACGGTAAAGAAATTAAGTTTCGAGCGAAAAGAGAGAGAGATTGGGGAGAGAGAAATGACCAGAAAGATAAAGAAAGGAAGAGAGAGAAGGAACATGAGAGAGAACGAGAAAGGTAGAAAGAGAAAGAGAGCGAAGCAGGAAGAGAGAGAAGCAGGGAGAGAGGGAGAGAGAGAAAGAGAAAGAGAGAGAGAGGGGAGCGGGAAGAGAAAGAGAGAGAAGCCGAAAGAGAAAGAGAGAGAAGCAGGAAGAGAAAGAGATACGGAAGAGAGAGCGATAGAAAGAGAATGAGGGGGAGATACAGGAAGATAACGAAGCAAATTATGTGAGTGATTGAGTGCCAAAAATTATGGAGAGAGATAATGAAAAGCTACTAAGAGGGAGAGAAAGAATTAGAAAACGTACGTGAGAGTATTTGTGATCGAGAGTAAGAGCAAGGTACAGAGTGAGAGTGAGATGAAAGAGAGAGAGAGAGAAGGGGAAACTGAAGCTGAACACGAAACTTACAAAATTATGTATCAGATAAAAAAAGAAAATAAGTTAGAGAGATTCCACAAAATGCTCGAATTCCCTAGAAGTCATGCATGTTAACTTAATACGTGTGTCTGTTGACATTCTACTCATTTTATTTGCAGATGACGAAACAGTGTGTGCACACAGCTTTCTGTGCCGTGCACCGCTAGTGTTAAACAGGCGACCACAGTTAAGGTGTCAAAAAACATGAGCCCACAACCGTTTTACCATTTGCAAGCCGTGAGATCGACACGTTAACGCTACTTAAAACGGTATACTTTGTTTTTGTTTTGCAACACAACTTGGAAACCTTCAGCTAATGGAAAATCATGTCTGCCCGCCTGTTACAGTTTCTTTCTTTTATTTTATATTTTCATTTCTAACTCTGACCTTAAACACTTCGTGATCTGATGACTGTTGCGTTTTTCGCATGGAGTCACTCGCTACATTCTTTATTTTTTCTTCCTTTTAACTTGAGTATTTCTGAAAACAATAACATAACACCACGTCTGTCTTATTTCCCTGCATCGGTTTTCCATGAGAAGCAAGCAAGCTGAAATCTGCATTGAAATATCGACTTACACATTGTCCATACGGCCTAATGAAAGTCTTTCGCGGTCAGATTCGCCGGAGGTAGACTTAAGTTAATTTTGTGAAACTGCGTTGTAGAAGATTTGCTTCTTTCCAGGAAACTGGTGAAGGGGAAATGGCAGGGAGAGAGAGACAAGAATGACTGCTATCGA
Source organism: Sinotaia quadrata (assembly GCA_028829895.1). Taxonomy (NCBI): domain Eukaryota; kingdom Metazoa; phylum Mollusca; class Gastropoda; order Architaenioglossa; family Viviparidae; genus Sinotaia; species Sinotaia quadrata. Next base: position 57,639,289 of record CM054182.1, read on the forward strand.
GCTGATTGGGATTTGGATATTTATCTTTGCATAGTTCATTCTCAGGATTTGTTCTTGTTTTGAGCATTGGCAATTTGTGTTCGTTCGTCAACAGATTTAGTTGTTAAGCTTGAAAATTAAATAGCCTGAAATGCTTCATTTATTCATGTACTTGTATACAACTTTAATGCAGACATCAAAGGGGTAGTGAGCACGTGATTGTGTGTGCTTGCGTGTGTTTATGTGTTGGTGTGTGCGTATGTGCGCATGACGGCGTGCCACAAACGTCGACAAAATAATTTTCACGCACACATGTCAGAAATCGAGAATGCAGTTGAGGGAAATAAAAAAACAGACATCAAGACACATTGACAATCGTGATAGAAATAAACAGTATACCAAGAGATAAACTCATTCTTGACTTAAAGAATAAAGAAATAATATGTAGACAAACATACCGACAATAAGCACAAAGATAACAGAAGGAATATGTAGACACACAATCGTGACAAGTAAAACCAGAATATACAAATCAGACATGAAGGAAAAATCTATTGTCATTGAATAAAGAAAGTATATTCAGATATAAATGAATAATTTTTACAACCATTAAAGAAGGAATGTACAGAAACAATATGTATTCTTCAGAAATAATAAAATAAATTAAAAAGTACGCATACAAATTTGACAAAATTATAAAGACATAATATAGTACATATATAGAAAGAAAATTCAATATCGGTACATATACACAAGACATTATATAGTATATATATAGAAAGAAAATTCAATATTGGTACATATACTCAAGAGACAAAGTAAGGCAAGAACATAGTAACAGACAATCAAGACAATAAATAAAACATGAATGTACACACATACACATTTAAAGGAAGAATGTCCAGAACAATCAATACTGGAGTAATGTAGTCCTCTTGTGCGAGACAATGGACGGACAGACAGACAAACTTATACACAAGATAATGTACACTGTGAGATGAAGGACAGTTTGCAATGCACAAAAGAAACGGATGTCACCACACACAAAGACAGTAATTGAATCGCAAAGAGAAAGAAAACTATTATAGTGCATAAAGAAAACATGATATTCATAGTTCAGAGAACAAACAACGTTACAACAAAAGGGCCAACGAAAAGTCGACGATTACGGTGTGAAATAAAAGATAACGATTTCGATACAAATGTAAACATGGTCGTTACAATGCAACAGACAATATGCAGTTACAAAAGGAAATTAAATATTCACCAGTTAAAGGTGAAACTGCAGCTAGCCACGAGGATCGTTACTCGCACTTCACAGAATATATTGTCAGTTAAAGATTAAAACGTATCTTACTACTTGATCAAACTTAACTAAGAGACAGACTAAGTAATATTTTTGTTAAAGAGATGTTATCGCCACTTAACACAAACATAGTCCAGAATATTGATTTCGCGATAATAGGCAGTAGTATAAGTGAAAGAATAATGTGCTAAGAGAAATCATGCAATCTTTGTCTACTTACGGATGCCATCGAAACGTGTAGCTATTGTGTCCAGGAAAGTGTTTTCCGATGAAACGCGTTTTCCCGTCATGTCTCTCGCACAGCTGATACCTAGACAACGCTGCCAGCCCGCTATGATCACGATAAGGCATGTGTAAGTGAAAGTAAAGGAAGATGCTCGTAAACACCTCACCGTCTCCCGTCGGCGAACACCTGGACAATAACTGGTCTCCCAACCTCACACCCCCTCCGAAGCGTTGTTCGGAACAGTGATGGAGTTGTCGCTGTCGCAGGAGCGTGAGCCATTAGAACTTGTAATCCGGGAAGGCTACTCGTCCGTCAAAGACATACGCGTCCAAGACCCGAGGCTCACTGCCAAATCCACAAACTACAAACCCCTGCGTGAAATTATTCACCGAGGCACCTGCTGTCCCCAGGCGTCGTGGTCAGTCATAGGTGCGCAGTTCGATTGCTGTGGCGTTCAAGTGTTCGGAAGCGCATCTTAACGCGGGTACTCCCAAGCTCCCAAGCGCACACAACGAGTCCGCTTTCGAACAGGGTAGCCCTAAGCGCAGACAATCGATGCAAATTAAAGTCAGCACGATATGCTTTTCTGTGTGTGCCAAGTGTGTCACGAAGTTCCCAGAGTGACGCGCCGCGTGACGTCGCTGGTCCTTGGCAGCTGGGTAACTAGCTCCGAGCACTGAAGCGTACATCAAGCTATCAACAGCACGCGACTGGATGATAAAGACACCGCGACTGCCAGCACGGGGCCAATGGCCATGTTAACGAGAAGTCCACAGAAGTGAATTTTTAAAAAAAAATGGTGCACGTTTTTATTGTAAAGAAAAATCGGTTTCCTTTTTGAGTTATTTGAAGTATATTTATCACATTTTCTTCTTTTGGGGCTGAAGATTTGGTGCACTGCTGGACACCTGATGCCGGCTACTGATTGCTACTTTACACGTAACAATTTTAGTCTTATCAAAAGGGAAAACAGCGACAACAACGCAAAGCGGTCGAAGTAAAGCAAACAGCGAAACAAAAACACCAGCAAGACCTCTATTCATGTAAGATTCTGGAACAGCTTTTCCTGTCAGGTTCTCTCTAACGTTTCTCTTTCCAGTATCTAGATCATGAGGATCCAGGAATGTACTGACAGTTTTGTTGCCCTTAGGCAGGTGAATAAGTAGACCCACACCATAACGATCCTCCTTGATTCGTAACGCACTTCGCTTCCTCTAGGTTTTTCAACTCACTAAATGAACTCGAGTCTTCTATCAAATAGAACGAAGGAAAAAAAGTCATCATCTTGATTATCCTAATTTGGAGACTGGTTTCGAAATTATAAAGCCACGACAACAAAAAGCACACTAAACAGCATTAGCCGGATGACATTGGTGTACGTAGCTATGAGCAGCGACTTGTAATTAAAATGAGAAGAAAACAAACACAGCTACGCAAGGGGAGATTTGTCTTTTTTTTTAATTTTAATTTTTGTAGCATCCACTTCATCCAAACACACTGAAATCACTGCACTACTTTCGCCATGTTTTATTCTATCACTCGTTCCAAAGATGTACCGCCGAAGGGCTTAATTACGAATGGTGTACGAGAAATATGTCCAGCTTAACATTGCTACATTATCTTTGCCTTAGCCGGTTCTGTACGTGAACGTGTCATAAACAAAATGGTAGCGTACGCGTGCTTCGAGCCCTTAGTGAAATGCTGTTTCCAGTGTTAGATTATTTTTCTTTCGGTTATTTGTTAAATATATTTTCTCTGCCGTGTGCTTTCTGAATAAATTGCAACGTTCAAGTATCTGGAAAAATTTTTTTATGCTATATTCTAACATTATTAATCGTTACACGGCAATTTTGTATTAAGAATTTACTAATTCAAATACCTTATTTTATTTTTTATTTTTAAAGCATCGGAATCCAGCCACAACCCGCTAAGTAGAACGCACGGAGTCACTCTTATATTCTATAGTCACCACTGTTATGATCAAACATCACACCAACACAACTGTCCGTTCCTCTCTTTTCCACCAGTGCTGAGGAGAGATGTCACATTATTATTCTGAATCCACCGTCCACTCCATTTTTATTTGTTTCTTTTTTTTTTAAACTCGAGTATTTATGCAAATGTATCCCTAAGTCTATAGCGTCGGCACGTCCCAGCTCCTGTTACTGACATCGCGCGCACTGAGCACGAAGTAGGTAGCGCGTGAGAACGCGATCAACACGAGAGAACAACGTTGTGTACGCAGGCTTACAAATGCGCATGCGTTAACATCACTACGAAATGATGAATGACTAGATTAATTGCAGTGGAAACGAATGGAAGTACCAGGCTTGGTATGATTAGAGGAGGAAAGGGAGGAAGCGGGGTTTTCGTAGCTCCCTCTCCTGAAACACCCCCACCCTCCTTGCTTTTACAAACGCCCACGAGCGGGCTGCGTTTCAGGACTTATGTTAGATAGAATGAGATGCAACATTAACTTCTTTTCTTTGTTTTTGGAATCATTAAAACATGTCATGTTACTTTTATTTTATCTTCTGTACTTTACTTGCCTCCACCCGATACTCTCCCCATCCATCCCAAATGTGAGATTTATTAATTAGTGTTCCCTGTGTAGAGTACAGCATATTTATATCCCAAGAAAGGTTATTTTTGATTTATTAACATATAGGATTAAACACACACACACACACACACACACACACACACACACACACACAATATATATATTTATCTTTGCTGTCTTAACATTAAGTATTATTTGTAAAATACTCATTCTATTCTTAGAACGATACTTGGTGCCCAGTCACGTGCTGCTGCAATGCGTTGACTGTGATCGGATATAAGTTGATTAATATTCCTGTCATTGCAAGGTGGTGTCTGATACATTTAGTAACAGCGGCATCTTGATAGATGTGTAAAATGTACACGTGTGCTTTAGTATTGACAACAGTGCCACTTACGATGCATGAAAACATCGTACAATGATGTTGCAGCTTCTGATTATGATGGATGGGATGATAATGGTGATATTGATGGTTGTGATGATAATTGCGATGACGATAATAATGTTGATAGCACAGGTGAGGATGGGGAAGGTGGTGGGGATTATCTTTGATTATTGATGACGAGGGGCGTGGGTATTCAAGCTCATAAACATACTGTTATGTTTATGATTATGAGTATGATTACACAAAATAGATATTATATATACTTTGTCCGATACTCATTTTCAAAAATTAACGTAGAAGGGACACTGATGAAAGATAAAAGACTCTAGAGACTAGCAACATTGAATATAACAAATAAACCTTTCACCTGAAATCCAGAGGAGGCCTGAAATGCTCCTTAAAAGAAATGCTCGTATAATTTACGTTGTTCACGTGGCTCCAAGAATGCCTACGACGCGCGCATTACTAATATTATATCGATATTTAATCACGGGTCAAATATTTTATTTGCCGTTTACAAGCGCATACATGCAAATTGTAACAACAATGAATACGCTCGCATTCTTTACGGCCCATGAAATCATGCAGGTGTTTATTTTCCTGTTACAAGCTGTTTGCTTTCTTCTGGCCTTGAAGTATCCCTTGGACCATTTGCGTATTCTCTGGAAACCACGCGGTTTAGACCGTATCGATCTGACGTATCGATATTCGTTTTCGTCATCCTGAGAGTTTATCATCAAGCAATCAGCTATTATAGTCATATCGAGTAATGTCATTGCTCCTCTGTTTCTCGATGTCGCATTCGCTGTATTTATCATCTCGAGTCTCAGAACGAATAATCATAATAAATGACACCTCTTCCTGTGGGTTTCAGAGCAATACTTGCAGTGACTCACATATCGGCGTGTCAGTCCAATGTTAGTCAATGACTATAAGCTATAGTCAAATCATGCCTCGCGTCACTATTTACACATTCATTACAACTCATGAAATGTGATGTTTAGCTGGCAGATGGACAAGATGCTAATTCTCCACCACCCCGGGCCAGCCGTAACCTTAGGATAATCCCCCAAACACACATTCTGACTGGCCACACGTATTAAAAAGATGAATGATAGATAATGTAGACTACAAGAGTGCTAGTTCTAGAAGATAGCTCGAGCCCCCCTGATACATACAGCCAGTACAGTAAGTAAATACGGGTGATAGAAAACAACATATAACATGAAAGTGAGTCACGCTAGCACAAGTAGTCTAGGTATCAACAATAAATGTATTCAGCAAGAAATAACAAAAACCCAGCAAGGTTACATGTAGTGAGTATTTCAACAGGTACAATTAGAGTTTGTAAATGTTTATAGTTACATGTAGTGAGTAGTTCAACAGTTACAATTAGAGTTTGTAAATGTTTATAGTTACATGTAGTGAGTAGTTCAACAGTTACAATTAGAGTTTGTAAATGTTTATAGTTACATGTAGTGAGTAGTTCAACAGTTACAATTAGAGTTTGTAAATGTTTATAGTTACATGTAGTGAGTAGTTCAACAGTTACAATTAGAGTTTGTAAATGTTTATAGTTACATGTAGTGAGTAGTTCAACAGTTACAATTAGAGTTTGTAAATGTTTATAGTTACATGTAGTGAGTAGTTCAACAGTTACAATTAGAGTTTGTAAATGTTTATAGTGTCTAATCATGACAATGTGGTGTCCTAAGAGAATATTCATTTGAGTCATTTGACACTGTAGTAGGTATTTGCTTCATCCATATGAGCAAACTATAAATGAGTTTATAAGAGAACACTGAATGTTTCTGAGTGAGCTCTAAAAGTACTTTGACTAAAGTTCAAGTGAATTCAATTGTATCTTGACTGAAGCTGTGCAGTTGTTGACTTTATAAATACATAACTTTATATCCACCTGATGTGTTGTCTGGGTCCCATTGAATGTTGTTAGCAAATGTTCACATGTTCCCTGGAACCAGCCTCAGCAGTTGGGTAAAACTGCTCTGGTATTGCTTTGCAGTGCAATACTCATGAAAGTCAACATCCAGGATAAAGTGGTTCAGTTCTGGCATTGTTTTACTGCTCTGTTTTCATTGTATTCAACATCTCAGACATTGCAGGTAAGGTCTCAGATAAAGTACTGATCCGCCAATAAAATACACATAGTCTAAAAAAATCGTCCTCAAGTGTCCTCTGACAGAACACTCCTACCTGGTCATCATACATTTTAATATCGAAATATAACAATACAAAATAAAGTTAATGTCAAAAGATAAACATTAATATAATATTAGTTAGGCAAGCAAAACAACATACCTTCGGCAGTAATATATACAGAGGATGATTTCCTGCTGTGTTGATAACCAGTGATAAGGTTAGAGTATTATTAACATGTTTTGCCTCAGCAGTCAGCTGCATTCAACTGACAATTTACAGATGAGTTTCTGGTACATTCATTCACGTGGCTGAGCTGCACTTTGATTGGTTAGTTTAGTGAGTTGTCAGGAACATTCGGATATGTTCCCAACCCGAGGATAAGGGCCAACATTTCTAGAAGGGAGGTTTACATGTAGTCTGTGTTTTAGAATAGGGATGAGTGTGGGCTATATAAGCCACTATATGACCACCACCACCACCACCACCCGACTAAGAATAAAATTGGTGTTTCAAGTTTATTAAAACCAAACTAACACTGACGATAAAAATATGTACTCGTACAGGGTTAGCAATACATATAAAAATACAGTACGTTCATTTGTCAGTAGAATAGATAGGGGAAGTACTCATAAGAATTTAAATGTGACAATTTAATGTGACGCTTCAATAGAATTATAATATACTTTTAAAAATGCAAAATAATAATAACAACGAACTCAATTATACAGGAAATACCGAGATAATGACGTACGTTTCTTATGTACATTCCTCTCACATGTGTAATGAGTTAAATTATTCTTTAGAAAATTATGTATTTACACGAATATGGTTTCTTTACGTAGTGTAGACAAGTAAGAATCTAGCTTCAAATCAATTACATACAAAAATATCAGTTGAGTTAACGAACAATTAACGTCTGGGATCGCGTTACTAGATTGAAGTGTTGATCTAATGAGGGCAACAAGTTGAGTGGGTCAGCAGTATGAATTCTAAGGCATCCGTGTAGGTTTACGTGTAGTCTATATTTAGAGGAGGGGTGGGTATGGCTACATAAGCCATTATGTGACACCAACTCGCCTTCCCATTTGATTTGTCAATTATTCTTATGTTTTAACTATTCTCAACAAATTATTTGCATTGAATGGTACCAACAGAATGCCAACATTCGCAGCCAATATTATACGAGCAGCAGTGTGTTTTGTACAGCATCCTTCATCCCCAAACAGTAATGTGTGTTGTACATCATCCTTCATTCCCAAACAGTTGTGTATGCTTGTGTTAGATTACCATTTGATTACCAGTCACATGAATAAGAAACCAGTCTAATATTAATTTGTTGGATGCGTTCTTAATAATAGATTACTCAGTGACTTGCAATATTAGTTTTTAATTTTATTAATTAGTTTCGCCCCGTAGTTCTCTCGTATATAAGCAGCATTAACAAGAGTCAATACCGAGTCAACAGTATTATCATATAGAGGTAACACCTGTGGGTCCTCAATCTATGCGTGAAGCAGATGGTAACAGTATTCGTTCAAGATAGGACATTACCATTCATAACAATAAATTCTTCCTCACAGACAGCTCACCACACACCCCTCCCCACTCCCACTCTCCACGTTTACCCTTCGAACAGTCACTGTGGATGATTATAACAAAAATATTATTAAATTTAAGAAATGAAAATCAATTGAAAGTTATGTACAAAGAAGTCAACCATTATTTGCTGACATTTCTGTCTAATCATCACATCTCAGAAGTGAAGTATTTCAAATGTTTGATGACACTCACTGTTGCAAATGTTCAACACCTGGTTGTACAAGTCATATTTCATGGTCGTATTAGTTTTGCTTTACAATTCATTTCATCAAACTGCCTTTGGACCGAATGAAATGTGATGCAATTTCAAAGCTCAGGTTCCTTTTTGTTCACTCGGGAGTGCGCAATGCAAAAAATCAACTACGATACGCATGCACAGCCTGCAATTTAGAATCCCGCTAAAAATCACAATGTACAGCTCCTTTACATTTGATTAGTCAGTTAAGTTTATAGCAACACATTACTAGAATAAAGCATATAATAATTAATATCACCTCTTGTCATCACTGCATACTGTGAACAACGTCCATCACTTCCTGTCATCACTGCATACTGTGAACAACGTCCATCACTTCCTGTCATCACTGTATACTGTGAACAACGTCCATCACTTCATCACTGTATACTGTGAACAACGTCCATTACCTCCTGTCATCACTGTATAATGTGAACAACGTCCATTAAACCTCCTGCCGCATTATGAACTAAGAATAACATCCAGCATCTCTGTCAATTTCATGTTGGATGAACTATTTCTAAATATCTCCTATCACATCGCTTTCATGTGCTCCGAACTACATCCAACTCTCCCATTAGCATTATGACCTATTAACAACACCTAGAAATCCCTGCCAATTTTATGTACTATGAACTACATCCAACTCTCCCATTAGCATTATGACCTATTAACAACACCTAGAAATCCCTGCCAATTTTATGTACTGTGAACAACATCCAACAACTCCAGATGTTCCGTGAGCTACTTTACTTCCAGAGATGCAACCTTTTCATTAATTAAATTATTTAATTAATTATTCATAAGTGATAGTTATATATTTATATAACAGTTTACGTATTATCATCTAATCTAACTTCATTTTGCAGAACCTTTCGGCTGGCCTCTGTCAGACTTATATAAAACTTTACAAAACACAAATATAATATTGCTTGACCCTAAGCAAGCTACACAGGATAAACGTTTTCTGATGTTACTGTCTGTCCTCATTCTTCTGCCTATACTGCAATAAATTTTGAATTTGACTAACAATTATTTATGAAACCTACGCCTTTCAATTGATTTATTGTTGTATCAATAAATACGCAGTGAACGTTTAGGATATAAACTATTTTAATCTGTTCCAACTTCATATACAGTTTAATACCGAATATTAGTGACTTGTTTCATAGCGTTTATGTTTGAGTCACTTCAACATACACATTTACTAAAAAAATTCAATGATTCCACTTCTCAGCATGAAAACCTCAGCTACTCCACCACACAGGTACAATACAGATCTTTAAATGTACCAGTTCCTGTCATTACAACATGAGAACACAATCCGGTAGAAATGTTTTCTAAGTTTCCATATTTCAATGCTGAAATGCCTTTCTAACTTATGTCAATTAATCGTCATTAAGATCTCTGTAATGTATGATGATTTTCTTAAAAGTTTGAAGATGTCTATAAAAATAACATGCTTTAATAACATTAGGTCGTGACGACAATACATTTCCTGTTTGTTCCCCGGCACTCATTACGTATAATACGATCAGCTTTTTCTTCATCAAAGTTTTATTTTAGATGTGTTTTCCTCTGATATAGATACTATTATATCGCTATCTCTGGACTGATGAAAGTTGTGAACAATCTTTATTCTGCTTTGGAATTTGATATCTCTCCTATCTGGAGAATTGTGTCTGGTAATCGATTTTTTTTCAAGATAGCAGCGATCTCGATAAATTCCCATGAAATGTCATATACTTCCGGGATCACTTGCATCGGTTGGCAAGTTTCATGTATCATGTAAGCTGCTCAGATGATAGTATTCTCACTCTTGAATATTTTAGTATTTAGCACTAGTCAATCAGTCACTAAGCCAGCCGGCCAAAGAAAACAATTGAATTAAGTTGTATCATGGTAAAATCTGCAAATAAACACAGACAGATGAACAGAATATGATGACACATTAAGAAATGAGGTGAATATGGTGACGCTTAAGACAGATGAGCAGAATAAGGTGACGCGTAAAGATAGATGAGCAGAATATGGTGACACATTAAGACAGATGAACAAAATATGATGACACATTAACACATATGAGCAGAATATGGGGACAGAATAAGACAGATGAATATAATGTTATGACGCATTAAGACATATGAAAAGAATATGGTGACACATAAAGACATAAGCAGAATATAGTGAACATTAAGGCAGATGAACATAATATGGCGGCATATTAAGACAAATGAGCAGAATAAGTTGACTCATGAGCAGAATATTGAGACGCATTAAGACAGATGAAATGAATAATGGTGACGCATTAAAATTGATGAACATAACATAGTTCGTCTCAAGGTTTTACTAAAGTCATGCATTTAGTAACGCATCTTTTATTTTAAATAAAATATATTAAATTTATCAACTTAATTATAGGAGCATGAATAAAACTTCTTTAAGATAACTCTCTGAGAGAAGTTCAAACATCCCCAATCTAATTTCAAACTACACTAAATGTCCATGGTATTTATGTAACATACATGACCAAATCGTACCCATTAGGACGTTTCCGGTCATTACATTCTCTCCCTTGGTGGATAGTTGGAAAACGCGCGCCCATGTCAGAAGCATCCCCCTTTCCAGCTTTACCAGAGTAATCACAATCGCCATGTCTCCATCCTATTTTGCTTTCTTTGTGTATGTTCACGTGTTTGTTGTTTGTGCGTGTATGCGTCAATAGCAAGAACAAAGCCATCACTATCAAAATGAATGTCACAAATGTAAAAAAAACAACTTACGTCTTAATTTTCAGCAATAGGAAAATAGCAACTACCCCTAGTAAATACACACAAAAAATTAAAAAGTAAATGAATAACAACAAATAACAGAATAAAGCGAACTATTCCCAATTTTATGTCATTATTCTTGACGTGAATAAACCACACAGATTAAATTATTTTAATTATTGTTCCTTTGACGGGAAAATATATTCACGAACAAATCCAAACATTATCATCAACATGGACAGCAGAGAAAACATCATCCATTTTATCATTGTCGATATTAAAAGCAACAACAACTTTGTTAAACAATATTAACAACATTTCCATTTTGATGTGTACCATGAAGACTAATATCACGAACATTAGAAATCACTTGCTTCGGTCTAAATTAGATCATTCTCATTATCATCAATTAATCATCACCAAAATATCTCATTATATATACGCTGTCAGTGAAACAAGTGCCGACTCTGTACAACTCAGACACTAAAACGAGCATGTTGTCATGAGAACTGAGAACCTAGAAGCCTTTTAAAAAACGCGCCGAGTACCCGAGTTCCGGCCATTTGTCACAAATGACGAGACCGGAGCGGCAACAGGATTTAAAGGTGAGCGCAAGATGCTGCTAATGGTATTGGTTTGCATTTTTCAAATTCAGTTTTTATTATCACACGCTCTTCTTTGAGCTTAAGTACTGCTGCAGGAGATTATTTTATTTGTTTATTTTTGTTGGAATATTTGTTTATTTTTGTGTTTATTTATTTCCTTGTGTGATACTTGTATGTTTATTTGCTTAATTGTTTAATTGCTAATTTGATTTTTCGTTTGTGTTTATCTGCTTGATTATTCACTTGTTTACTTGTTAATTTGTTTGGTTTAATGTTTCTTTGTTTTTAATTATTTACTTAATTGTTTGTTTGCCTATTGTTTTTATATTACTTTCCGTGCTTAATTTTGTTTGGTGTTTTTGTTTATTTGCTAGCTTATTTACTTCCCGGTTTGTTTATTTATTAGCTTATTTATTCCATTGATTTTATTTGTTTAATTGCTACGTGGCTTGTCGATTAATTATTTGTCAGATTTTAAGTTTAATTTCTATTTACGGGATTTTCTGATTCATCAATTTCTATACATTTTCCTTTCTTTCTTAAATTTTGTTCTTTTATTATGCTTATTTATTTGACTGTTTAAGTCTTTGTTTGACTGGTTGGTTAGGTTTATTTTGTTGCTTAGTTTCGCTTTTGTCATGTTTCTTTCTGATAAGCAAGATGTGAGATTGGAATTGATATTGATAGACTAGAAGTGAACTATGTACAGTAAGTGAAGAGTACAAGTGAAAGTAGAGAAGTCACACACGAGTTGACATTTTTGGTGGCAGAAGCTGTCTTAATGCACATTAAATTCTCTGGACACAGCTGTCGTAATGCACCATAAACTTCTCTGGACACTGCTGTCGTAATGCACCATAAGCTGCTCTGGACACTGCTGTCGTAATGCACCACACGACATCATACGTTACAATTTTGCTTATCTCACAACATTACATATAATTTTCACAATAGTGCATATAATTCTCACAACATTGCATATAATTCTTTTACTTATAATTCTCACAACATTACTTATAATTCTCACAACATTACTTATAATTCTCACAACATTACTTAAAATTCTCACAACATTACTTATAATTCTCACAACATTGCTGTCGTGTAGAGGTAATACTCACGTGAGAAATCAAAGTCTTTATTCGATGTAAGTTGCACTTATGCGTGACTTATGCTATTATCGAAGCACATAAATTGTCCGTTAATTCTTGAGAAACCTCGTAAAATCTCGGAAACCTTACAGCTCAGTAAGATCACTAAACTATCGACATAGTAACCCCATGACCGCATTCGAGCTCTGAACTCAATGGCCTTTTTCTGACTACGTGAAATTCTCGACCTGTTGCCTTCTTGATGTTCAGAAGGAGTTTTTGATTAAACAATAAAGAGCAATGAAGGTTTTATATTATTTTTATTATTTTGTATGTGTTATTTTTCTGATATCTTTGAAGTTTATTTGTATGTGTTAAGTGTGATTTTCCTAGGTAGAGTTTTTAAAAGCGGTCCTTGGTGAGTGGTCTTCGTCAGTGTAAATATGTTCTGTAAAGAATATAAGCTTTGAAATACTCCTTGACTTTTATTTTCATTATGTGTACGCTAAACTCGTGTACGTGTAAGAAATTTCTCTATATGAGAATGAGCAGCAAGCAGTTATGATGGTCTATGCTGTGTCGTAACTAGAGACAGCATGCCCTTACCATGCGACCACGTGACACTTTTTGTTCTCTCGTTATAAATAATTGTATATGCCCATTACATAAATTGAATTCACGCTAGCAAGAGCACCGTATCAGAGTCATCTAAGATTAAACTGTTGAATTGAAATACAAATATCAGCGCTGCCAAGTGCACACCAATCTGTGCGGATTTAGTAATCACGTGTTACGTTTTGCTTAGTGCGGTACAGCACGACCACAACGTAAACATCATCCACACGCAAAATGCAAACTGGCCTGGTAATTTGAGTATGATTATAAGGTATAAGATAGTGTTTTAAGCCAGAGGCTAGAACACGCAGTAAAATCCCACGAAAACTGCTTTGTTCAAATAAATTATTTTTTAATAAATAATCATTGTTTCAAGTAGTCTTTCTTGAGAGTATGAAACAATAAATAAGGATAATGATGAGGATAATCAGGGTAACGTTGAAAATAAAAAAAATAATTTTGTGAGGACGATGAAGACATTTTCAATGCTCTCTACTCTCAGTGATGTGGCGCTGTTTTCCTGAAGGCGATTCTAGCATTAAATAATCACACTGTCGCGAGAAAATTAACCTAATAATATGTATTCAAGAGTCGTTTCGCCATTGAACCGCGCTGGTTGACGGAGCTTTCCACAAGCGAGGTCACGATTGTCTTAGAGGGTATGAATCACAAGAAATGCAATAAACTGGCGGCGCTTCATGTTCTTTCTTCCTGGAAATCAGTCCGTTAGAAAACAAGATATCTTTGTGTCTCAATGTCAACATCGTGGTTTATGGAATGGGCGAATATTTATCATAAATGTCGCTACTTAGAGATATATACCAATACTTAAAAGGAATATAGAAACAATTTATAGCGCATGCGCGCGCACACATCTCCCACCACTCAGACACACACACACACAAACACGAGCATATGCATACACTCTTTCAATGCACACACACATTCTCTCTTTCCTCAAACCCACACTTTCTCACTCACACACTTACATACACAAACACACATACTTTCTCACTCACACACTTACATACACAAACACACATACTTTCTCACTCACACACACACACACACATTCTCCCTCAAACACCCGTATACACACATTCTCTCTCTCTCTCTCTCTCTCTCTCTCTCTCTCTCTCTCTCTCTCTCTCTCTCTCTCTCTCTCATTCTCTAAAACATATATAGATACTCTTTCTCTCAGATACGCATTCTCTCATATACACACATTCTTGCATATGTACTTTCTTTCAAACATACACACACAAACATAAACACTCTCTCACGCAACAAATTATTTCTCTCCAACACAGGAAAAAAGAAAGAAAGAAAGAAAGAAAGAAAGAAAGAAAGAAAGAAAGAAAGAAAGAAAGAAAGAAAGAAAGAAAGAAAGAAAGAAAGAAAGAAAGAAAGAAAGAAAGAAAGAAAGAAAGAAAGAAAGAAAGAAAGAAAGAAAGAAAGAAAGAAAGAAAGAAAGAAAGAAAGAAAGAAAGAAAGAAAAAAATTAACCTTGACTAAGAACTATTCGAGAGAAAATGTTTAGCAACAGATCGTAAAGAAATTCAGCAAATGTATATTGGCAGAAATAATAATTTGCCTCCTAAACAAAAAAATATTTACTTACAACAAATAATAAACAAACTTGAGTCATGTTCACGCAAACGTATAAATTAATGATGGTGCACAAACTTCACAATAAAAGGTGATGCCATCGATGATTGTACAATGATAAAAAACAGGATTTTGTTCGGGCTTTTAACTAGTCTTATCTCTGGTACTTATGCACGGGACAGATCGTTTCCGTGGAACAATTCTGATTAAAAGGATACATACTTAGCCCGGATGTGATGCCAATAAAGCTAATCACACACATGGACTCACGTTGCCATATATATCCTACCTTCGAGCTGACCCACTTTGCAAGAAGCCCGATCCGTGCTGGACAATTAAAGTGGAGATAATATACGACACATTCATTTTGCGCCACTGTGGGTGCTTCCGGTTCAGGTGGCGCGCCTAACGATCTGTGATGTGCGTTTAATTATCGGCTTTATTATTAAGCGGTTTGTACATCTTTATTGCTTGACTTTCTCTCATTGAATTGAATACGTGCAAGATTTAGTTAGTTGTTTGGATTTGTTTTCCCTGGTTGATTATACACATTCTCTTAGTATGCTAAATGGAATAAATATAATCGGTGTGGAAAAGAGGTTGTTACATTAGCCTACGATTGTTCCGTAAAGTGAATATTCAGCCCACAAACCAAACGACTAAGTTGTGAAAGAAAAAAACATGTGTTCTTGATCAACTCGAAAATAAGCTTTAACATCCTAGTAGGTTCACGTGTTATTCATTAAAATTACAATTGGTTAACACTGCACCTCTTTTATTAGTACGAAATGTTCGGAGAAACCAAACAGATAATGTTAAAAATATTTTTCCTTGGGACTTGGTTGTTGATTAAATTCAATATTATTATGTCACCACCACCTTCCTCTCTCGGTTGAAACTTCACTGGACCTCGTGTCGGTGGTGTGACGAGTATCCACACGACAGAACGAACCAAGATGTTTATTTGGAAAGAGGTTTTTATTCTTCATGCAGGACTATGAATACGTTGGCGTGTGTGTTTGTGTGCAAATGTACCAGGGATATGTGAAGTGTAAACAAACAGAACAACATATAAACGACTGCGCTCACTCAGTCTCCAAAGCCAAAGACAGAAAACTTCAGTTTTAAAAGTTTCTAACTAAAAATTTATTTCATCAAAATGGGGTTCTTACACACGGTGTTAATCAGTTATTCAAGACCAGACACACTATATTCATGGGGTGGGGGACTAAAGCAATTAATGATGAAGGAAACAAAAAGAAAAGAAAACATATAAGGTCTTTCACGTGCCAAGGAGTTATTTTGGGTACGCAGTGTATGACACTCAATACGCTGCCTATTTCTGTTTCTGGACTCAAAGATCTCGTTCCTGTCTGTCCTGTTCATACAATTAGATCCATTTCTGGCAATGATACTGAGTGGAACTGAAAGGGATTATTATTAAAGATATTTCTATTGCTAAATATGGAATAACCCCATGCATATACCTCAAAGCATGTTTCTTTTCTTTGTTAAGTCCCTGGTAGTATCCACAGTCTACTAGGGGATCAATGAAGAACTGCAGAGTTTCTCAATTATTCTCTCCACACCCCAAAGTTCAAAGATGCGTCCAAGTAATTATACCTCGTCATGTTTGTGTCCTACCACTGTCAGTAACTCATATGTCTTTTCTCTCCTTATTCAAAAGATTTTTTTCAGTTGGTCCAGAAAACTAGGCATTATCAAACTTGCACGCATTTGCTCGCATTGGATGGTTCAGGAAATTTTTAGCTAGCAAACTTTGTTTTGTTTTCTTCAAGCAAACATAAATAATATGGTCCACTAATGATTGTTGCCTGAAGCCAATGTTAAAGGATATCTGTGGTAGGGGCCATCTCTGTCCATTAAGTAGACTGACAAGATTTTGTTTTCTCCTTAAGGAGTCTGTTTACAGCTACAGTATAAATAAATTCTCTCATATTCTGATTTTAAATGGTGATTCATGGAACATTTCTTTTTTTTTCTTTATCTGGTCTAATACTGTAGCTTGTCTTATTTTATTATGTCATGGTATGTTTTGTGACGTTATTTTACGGACACACTGGTGAATGTAAATGTAAGTATAAATGGGATTTCTCTTTGATTCTATTACTATCTTAAAACTAAGCACGTGAATTTTAGCCTATATAATAAATCATAAATGCATTTCCTATATTAACCAGATTCCAAAAACAGCACTGTCCATGTAACTCTTTGCCATTCCTGTGTTTACGAGATCTGTTTAGACACACCACTTGATACTCTTGGAAGGATTAAAACGTATTGCCCTGAGCTTAACTGTCACTGGGATACTGTCTTCTACAGGAGAAAGAATAGAATGAATGTGGTATAGAATTGTCTTTCTAAAGTCAATACTAATCAGTCCCATAAAGTTCAGATGTGAGATGTTAAAATGTCAGAGTATCATAGGCATGCGGTCTCTTGATAATTTATCTTCGTGAAGTTGATGTTAATTGATAACTATATGATTGTCCCTGCGAGCAAATTATTTCGACTCTTTATTTCGACGTTTATTAGCACTTCACATCTTGGAAAGTTCAGATCACCTAAGTATCCTGGATGGATGGATGGATAGTTTGTGAGTAATTACTAGTTGTGATGAATCAAAGTGTAGATTTGCATGCAATAGAAACGGAATAAGAGTACTGAACAAATATGGATGAATTTTGCACAATCAACAAATGTGGATGAATTTTGTACAATAAACAAATATGGATGAATTATTTAGAATGAATGGACAAGTATGTATGAATTATTTAGACTGTGTGGACCAACATGGATGAATTGTTGGAAGCGTGTGACAAACACAGGCATCGGTATCTTAGACTGCAGCAGGGGAGATGGAGAAATAAATAAATAAATAATGCAGAATGGGAAAGCGAAGAAAAAAAGGGCGAATGTTAAGGACATAATGAAAGGTGACAAACTGTCTGGGACTGAAAGAGCAGACATGAAAGACGAATGTTAAAGACATAATGAAAGGTGACAAACTGTCTGGGACTGAAAGAGCAGACATGAAAGGAATGTTAAAGACATAATGAAAGGTGACAAACTGTCTGGGACTGAAAGAGCAGACATGAGAGACGAATGTTAAAGACATAATGAAAGGTGACAAACTGTCTGGGACTGAAAGAGCAGACATGAAAGACGAATGTTAAAGACATAATGAAAGGTGACAAACTGTCTGGGACTGAAAGAGCAGACATGAAAGACGAATTTTAAGACTAATTGATCGTACACAGACACAGAGATACTGTACACTCTGAGACAGATAAAGCTGATAAATGATTAGCGTAGGCTGTGAGCAAACAGTGATGCGAACTGTTTAGATTAGACTTTAACGACACATGTGGATATTTGTACATTGTACGGTGATGTGAATGTTGGAAATGTGTAGTCTAAACAACTACGCTTATTATGCTAATCAACATGTATTATATCGAGAGTAATTATTTTAACATTGTTTCCATTAATGATATATGAGTGTGAAATCATGTCTAGCATGGAAAGGAGAATAAAATATTGTCCTTATATTCTGATATACATGTTACCAGGGCCGCACTTGTAATTAACAGGCAATCCATAACTCCATTGTAAAACTTCTGAGCGATCAGAGGAAGAATGCAGACGATATAGAAACTATTAATGGATGCAGGACACTGATAAGAAATGTTTACCACAGTTTACTTAAAGCCTCACAAAAGTGAACATTTCTTAACTGATGGCTATCATCACTGCAGGACGTTTGAGGCTCGTTAACTGTGGTCGGTAGTTTGAGCACGCAGCGGTAATTTTGACCTCTGCATAGTCCACAAACGTAATGACTTTACAGCCAGAAACTACTGAGCATACATTATTTGAATTATATGTTGAATGTTTTTAGCATGCTGGGACATTTTGATTATGCATTTTAGTCTGGACATTTCCATGTTGCAAAGTATAGTGTGACCGAACAGATCGCTAATGCTAATAAGAAATGAGACAAGGATGAAAATGTTCATTGTGTAGTTCAGGCGAAAATAACGTTGACGGTTGCCTGATTAAGGTTCATTCGGTACGAATGTACTGGGAGATGAAATCTGCAACGGTGCGTACTGGCTGACGTCACTAACGGACCATGGGTAACGAGGGCTCAGAGAAAACAATCACTGATGCAAAAATAGTGTAGGACTAATGAGCAAATACGTGCTGCTGGGTTTATTGTTCATAGAAAAATAAAACAGGGAAAATGGTTAGTGCAGAATAAAGAGTATTCACTAAAGCTTGGCAATTTTAGACTTAATGTCACAGGAAATGAGGGACAGAAATTATATTTTATTTCATTTTAAAAACCGCTAACAAAACTAGTTGAAGTAACCCGAGTTTTGTTATTTTTCGTATGTAGCATGTAATTCCAGTATCGGTCACCTAAGATCTCTTTAGTAGACAGACATTCGTGACGCAGTGTGTGTTAATTATCATATTGAATATATATATTAGTTTATGAAGAATATGTATATTAAATAAATTGGGACAACTGCGCAATACCGTCACATGTTGTTGACGAGTGAAATGGCCAGTGCGCATTAGGATTGACCACAGAAAAGCGTGCATCACGATTACCACTATATATCCAAGGCAAAAATCATGTCACAGGACATAGCTCTGGAAGTTTTGGAAACCTTCAGTGAGAGCTATATAAGAGGCAAAATGAAGACTTTTACTCCCAATGTTGAAAACGTCGATTCGTCTGAAGCCAGTCTAACTTCACGTATGAATTATCTCATGTACAGAGATTTCATAAAGGAAAGCTGCAATAATCTCTTTCCATCCGTTTTCCATCCGTCTGATGCCATATATTGAGTAGCGAGGCAAAATTACTCAGTATAACTGTTGGCAAAGTGGAAAGTTCGCTGTCCAGAAAAACCCGATGCATGCGACGCTGGTTGTATGCAGTTAACGACACGAGGGACCAACTTGTTCTCCCCCCTGTCTGAGTTCGTTTTGGCAGTCTATCCCGCAAATTGAGGGGCTAGCACCGAGATTTCTTACAGACAATCCGGATTTCTACACTCAATGTAATGCGACGACACATCCCACTGGACGACTCCACCCGATAATGCTAAACGTCGTTGGGATGTCCGTTTCCACGACAATTATCGAGGCTGACAGCAGTCAGCTAAATTTCAGATTTCTCCCCAGTGATAATCTGAAAGTGGGTGCCTAGATTCTGCAGAGTCTTCACCTGTAATGCGACGCCTCAATTGCGCCGTGATTCTTCACTTTGAAGTGCCGCTTATAAGTGACGTGTGAGATTACGTCATCTCCTTGGAACTCTGACATTAATAGTGAGTAATCATTAGCACGGCTAACGCGCACATACTTAAGTCTAGGACTCTTAAGAAAATGAACACTATTATATCGTTTGCAAAATAAGAACTCTAATGTTAAAAGTAATGCTTATTTTACATGTCAACTATTGTTAAAGCGGCCACATTTGCCGCATAAGAATTGTATAATTAATCTTTATTTTATATTTTGAATTTCATCATTTTCATCTCCCCTTATTTCCCACAGAGTGTATGACATTGGAAAGTTGAATGAATGATTAATCACTGTGCGAAAGAGTAGTGCCCCTTTTAAATCGGGAAATAAATAACCTGATTTAAACATCTTTCAACTCTCTTGTTATTCATAGTTTTTGAGAGGGACGAAAGAATTTGTACTATTGTTTTGCACCGTTCGTCTGTTCGTCCATTTATTCACATTTATGATACACACTCACAACACACACCGCCAATAAAACGTTCCTTGGCATGACACTAATAAACTGGGCCCCACCCAAACATCAATGGAGTATGTCATGTGTGTCTATGTAACAACCTGACACGACGTAGTACTGGCACACGTCACGGGCTTTTTTTGGAGGTGCACCGGAGCAGGCCAAAAATAGACTTCACCCCTTGCATCTCTAACTTCAGCTCGGGTCGGCTTGTATCGAGCCCGCCCGTTTTGTGACATCTGGTGACCTCTGACCGTGATCTGACAAGGTAAATTGTGTTGTTGTAAGAAAGTGTCATCTCTTTCCTGCTTTTCTATCTCATCACCATTATGCATTGTTTATTGCATGTTAGGGCTTTGCTATTGAGACTTAGGTGAACTGGATTTTGATAAGACTTATTATTGTGTTGAAATAAGTTTTATAATCTTTACGCTATTATCGTTAACGCGTACCGACTCGTGTTTAGACGTACATAGATCGATATTTTGTACGCTACATAGCAACTGTTGTTTTGCTAACTTTGCAAATTTGCGATTGGGATTCCTTTTATTCGTGATTGTCATAATCCTAATCACGTGGTGGCTGGTGTTCATACGCACACCATTGCACCACTTGTGACCTACAGAGGTCAAAATCCCGCGAATATTCTAAGTCACTTTATCCATACTCGTGATAACTAGCGATTTTAAAAATGGCCGAGCTAGTAAACATAAAGAAAGAACTCATGGCTATGGGTAGAGAATTCGGGTATGAAAAAGCCGAGTTAAAGGAATACGTGGATGAGGAGATAGCTAAATGGTATGTTGCGAAAGAAAATGAGGCGAAAGAGGTGAGAGAGCTAGAGGAAAAAAGATCGAAAGAGGCTATAGAGCTAGAAGATAAGAGACAGTTAGCTAAGGATTTAGAGATGCAAACTTTGAGAGAGCTAGAGGAAAAAAGATCGAAAGAGGCTAGAGAGCTAGAAGATAAGAGAGAGTTAGTTAAACAGCTAGAGATGCAAACTTTGAGAGAGCTAGAGGAGAAAAGATCGAGAGAGGCTAGAGAACTAGAGGATAGGAAAAATGAGCTAGAGGAAAAAAGATCGAAAGAGGCAAGAGAAATAGAGTTATTAAAGATTCAGTCTGCTAGGGATTTAGAAGATAAAAGGCAGGAAGTAGAAGAGAAAAAGCTTAAGTTAAAAGCTAGAGCACATCAGGAACAGCTTGAATTAGCTAAGCAAGAGGTAACAGCTAGAGAGAAGTTGTTAGATGGGACTGCTAAGCAACAGGCCGAATTAAATAAACCCCGTACACGGCTAGCTTTCTTTAACCCTGAAGTCGAGACGATTGACGAGTTTTTGACACGCTTTGACAGTTTCATTGCCAACTTTAATTACTCTGACATTGAAAAGAAACAACAACTCGGTCAAATACTCCAAGGTGAAAGCTCGCGCGCATTTACTGATCTAACGCGCGATCCCGCTATTACTTATGCAGATCTCAAAACGGGTTTGATGCGTACTTTTCAATGTACAGCAGAAGGCTTTCGAAAAATGTTTAGGAGAGCCATACCAAAAGCAAATGACACCATGCAAGCCTTCGGTACCCGGTTACGCCATTATCTTGATAGATGGATTGATTTGACAGACATCCGGAAGACATATGAGGGCCTATTTGATTTGATATTAAGAGATCAATTTCTCCATATTGCTCCGCCTGCAATGACGACATATTTGCAGCGAAACCCCCCGGCTAACTTCAGTGATATGTTGAGGTTAGCAGACACGTATAATGATTACCCTGATCCGGTAATTACGAGGAGCGCGCCACGCCCTCCTCTTACAAATCGACAGAAGTATACACCGAAACCGAACCGACCAATGACGAAATCGGAAAAACCCGAACCGGTACAGCGGACATATACTAAGTCACAAGACGTACGACGTCACACACGTGACTCCCCACCTATGACATGTTACACTTGCAAAGGGAAGGGGCATAGTTCTCAGAACTGTCCCAGTCCACGTGATGTAAAAGTATGCACTGAAACAGGTGCAACTCTAAAGACCCAACAGGCTACAGTAAACGGACAAAAAGTCAAAATACTGGTCGATACAGGCGCGTCCATAAGCTGCATAAATGCTAAACTTGTACGCCCTGAACAGTATCTAAGAGGTAGTGTCCGCATTCGATGTGTTATGGGACACCTTAGTACATGTCCAAGAGCCACTGTACATGTTACGTCACCCGTATTTTCCGGTACAGTCACCGCCGCAGTAATAAGAGACATGCAGTTCGGATTCATACTATCGCCCGAACAGTGTGACGCAAACACTGATGACATCTATCCTGTTCTCCCCGTAACCACTAGAGCACAACGGGTACGTAGTAAACAAGGACCCCCAGCTCTAAAGATAGTCGAGAATACATTTCCGCAGTTGACCCCAAGTCAACTCAGTCACCTGCAGCAGGAGGACAAAAGTTTGTCCTCAATGCTAAAGCTGGCACGGAAAAACACTATTACGTCCAGCAAGTACGCGACAATGACGTATTTCCTGAAGGACGGACTAGCGTTTCGGCGCACCGACTATAAGGAAAATGATACTAGAAGCACCACGTGTCTATTTACCCCTAAACCACTCAGACCGCTGATTCTAAGCTTTGCACACGACTCAATCATGTCTGGACGTCAGGGCGCGCGTCGCACTGAGCAGCGAGTTCGTGAAGACTTCTTTTGGCCAGGCCTGAGTAGGGATGTTCGCTCGTACGTTCGTACATGTACGCAGTGTCAACAACATATTGACCGAGGGCGTGTCAGTCGAGTTCCCCTCGAGATAGTACCAACAGTAGAGGAACCATTCCTAAAAGTCGCAGTAGACATTATTGGCCCAATCATTCCCGCGGCCGAAGGAGGATATCGCTATATCCTAACAATCGTGGATTTTGCAACACGATATCCAGAAGCAGTCGCATTAAAGGGCATCACAGCAATCGAAGTCGCAGACGCTTTAATAGACGTATTTTCTCGTACTGGTGTTCCCCGAGAGATATTGAGTGACCAGGGCACTCAATTCACCTCAGCAATGATGGCTGAAACAATGCGTCTACTAGCGTGTAAACAGTTGTTCTCATCACCCTATCACGCTCAGTCTAATGGTGCCGTTGAACGTTTCAACGGTACAATAAAGAAAATGTTAATTAAAATGGCCTCGGAACAACCCGACCAGTGGCCGCGTTTTCTAGCACCATTACTCTTTGCGTATCGCGAACTCCCACAAGAGAGTACGGGCTATTCACCGTTCCAACTACTATACGGCAGGCAACCTCGTGGTCCCCTTAAGCTAATAAAAGAAACATGGGTCAAGGGAGACACTGTGACCGATGGTAAAGATGTTCACACGTACGTAGCCGAACTACGTCAACGTCTGACCGAAACGTGTCACTTAGCACAGGAAAACGTTCGCGAAAAACAACCCCGATACAAGCGAAATTTTGACCGTACGGCTGTGGAACGTGACCTCGAACCAGGTCAGCTCGTGTTACTCTTGCGGCCCACGCATAACAACCGCATGCAAATGCACTGGCGTGGACCCTACCGCGTTATTAAGCGAGTGAAGCAGAACGATTATAGCATACAGATAGGAAATAAGCAGAAAATCTATCACATAAATATGCTAAAGCGTTACTATGAACGCAGCGACGAACAGATACAAAACGTGAATGTCGCACTGATACAATTGGAAGACTCCAATTTCAGAACAGACATGATGTCCGCCGAAACCCAGCCTAACTCCGCAGTTACAGTCGATCAAGTCGAGATTGACTCGAACTTAACTGTCGAACAGCGCGACGCAATGTCAAAGCTCTTACACAGACACGCGCGCATATTCACCGACCAACCGGGCCACTCAGATTTGGTTGAACACCGCATCAAACTTTTAAGCGACAAACCGATACGCTTAAAACAGTACCCACAGAAATATGAGAGCACAAAGTACATAGCAGAACAGGTGCGTGAAATGCAAAAACAGGGCGTGATTGAACAGTCAATCTCCCCATATTCATCACCGGTCGTCTTAGTTAAAAAGAAAGACGGTACGCTTCGTTTTTGTGTGGACTACAGACAGTTAAATGAGATAACTGAATTCGATGCGGAACCCATTCCAAATCAGGACGAATTATTCGCAAAACTAACCAAGGCACATTACTTTTCAAAGTTTGACATGTGCAAAGGGTACTGGCAACTGTCAGTTGCTATTGACGACAGACCAAAAACAGCATTCCCAACTCCGCTAGGCTTATTTCAGTTTTGCCGACTACCGTTCGGACTAGCGAACGCACCCGCAACATTCGCGCGCTTCATGCGAAAATTACCGTTAGAGAGCGTTGACGCATTGAATTTCTTTGATGACATACTGGTAGCAACAGGAACATGGGACCAACATTTATCCTCAGTGGATGGTCTACTTGACATTCTCGAGCGCCATAGATTGACCGTGAAACCCTCCAAAGTTCGCGCGGGCTTTCGGGAGATTGAGTTTCTTGGCCATATCATAAGTGACGGACAAATAGGCCCAAATCTAGACTTGACTGCAGCCATTCGTGACATGACCTTACCGACTACAAAGAAACAGGTCAGGGCAGTTTTGGGGCTAGTGGGGTACTACCGAAAATTTGTCCCAAACTTCAGTACGCTTCTTAAACCACTGACGGACTTAACTGGGAACAAACAACCTACGAAAATACGATGGACGGCAGAGTGTAGCACAGCCCTCGAAAAAGTGAAGGACATCTTGACCAGTAAACCCGTCCTACAGTTACCAGACTTTGACAAGAGATTTATTGTCAGGACCGACGCATCAGACGAAGGCCTCGGTGCCATACTTCTCCAAGAGACAGATGACGAATACCTACCGGTAGCATACGCTTCTAAGAAACTGTTAGATCGTGAGACACGGTATTCTACGATTGAAAAAGAGTGCTTAGCAATCGTATGGGCACTCAAGAAATTTAGTGCATATCTGTACTCTAAACCATTCATCCTGCAGTGCGATCATAAGCCGCTGACATATCTGCGCACTAGCATGTACGATAACGCTAGGCTAACTAGATGGACACTCCTGCTACAGGAGTATAGCTTCGTTGTCGAACACATCGCGGGCAGAGAAAATTCGGGTGCCGATGCATTATCCCGGCATGCCATAACCGCGATATAAACAAGAGAGAGGATAGTCTCTCCACAGATGCGCATATAATTCCTGTGGGGGACTATCGTGTGAAATAAAATTTTTTTGTTCCTATTTGATTTCCACTCTGTGAGCTCCAATCAATTTTAAGAAGGGGGTTGTCACAGGAAATGAGGGACAGAAATTATATTTTATTTCATTTTAAAAACCGCTAACAAAACTAGTTGAAGTAACCCGAGTTTTGTTATTTTTCGTATGTAGCATGTAATTCCAGTATCGGTCACCTAAGATCTCTTTAGTAGACAGACATTCGTGACGCAGTGTGTGTTAATTATCATATTGAATATATATATTAGTTTATGAAGAATATGTATATTAAATAAATTGGGACAACTGCGCAATACCGTCACATGTTGTTGACGAGTGAAATGGCCAGTGCGCATTAGGATTGACCACAGAAAAGCGTGCATCACGATTACCACTATATATCCAAGGCAAAAATCATGTCACAGGACATAGCTCTGGAAGTTTTGGAAACCTTCAGTGAGAGCTATATAAGAGGCAAAATGAAGACTTTTACTCCCAATGTTGAAAACGTCGATTCGTCTGAAGCCAGTCTAACTTCACGTATGAATTATCTCATGTACAGAGATTTCATAAAGGAAAGCTGCAATAATCTCTTTCCATCCGTTTTCCATCCGTCTGATGCCATATATTGAGTAGCGAGGCAAAATTACTCAGTATAACTGTTGGCAAAGTGGAAAGTTCGCTGTCCAGAAAAACCCGATGCATGCGACGCTGGTTGTATGCAGTTAACGACACGAGGGACCAACTTGTTCTCCCCCCTGTCTGAGTTCGTTTTGGCAGTCTATCCCGCAAATTGAGGGGCTAGCACCGAGATTTCTTACAGACAATCCGGATTTCTACACTCAATGTAATGCGACGACACATCCCACTGGACGACTCCACCCGATAATGCTAAACGTCGTTGGGATGTCCGTTTCCACGACAATTATCGAGGCTGACAGCAGTCAGCTAAATTTCAGATTTCTCCCCAGTGATAATCTGAAAGTGGGTGCCTAGATTCTGCAGAGTCTTCACCTGTAATGCGACGCCTCAATTGCGCCGTGATTCTTCACTTTGAAGTGCCGCTTATAAGTGACGTGTGAGATTACGTCATCTCCTTGGAACTCTGACATTAATAGTGAGTAATCATTAGCACGGCTAACGCGCACATACTTAAGTCTAGGACTCTTAAGAAAATGAACACTATTATATCGTTTGCAAAATAAGAACTCTAATGTTAAAAGTAATGCTTATTTTACATGTCAACTATTGTTAAAGCGGCCACATTTGCCGCATAAGAATTGTATAATTAATCTTTATTTTATATTTTGAATTTCATCATTTTCATCTCCCCTTATTTCCCACAGAGTGTATGACATTGGAAAGTTGAATGAATGATTAATCACTGTGCGAAAGAGTAGTGCCCCTTTTAAATCGGGAAATAAATAACCTGATTTAAACATCTTTCAACTCTCTTGTTATTCATAGTTTTTGAGAGGGACGAAAGAATTTGTACTATTGTTTTGCACCGTTCGTCTGTTCGTCCATTTATTCACATTTATGATACACACTCACAACACACACCGCCAATAAAACGTTCCTTGGCATGACACTAATAAACTGGGCCCCACCCAAACATCAATGGAGTATGTCATGTGTGTCTATGTAACAACCTGACACGACGTAGTACTGGCACACGTCACGGGCTTTTTTTGGAGGTGCACCGGAGCAGGCCAAAAATAGACTTCACCCCTTGCATCTCTAACTTCAGCTCGGGTCGGCTTGTATCGAGCCCGCCCGTTTTGTGACACTTAACAAATATTAATATGAGGTTATTGCAGAAATAAAACGAATGCTTATAAACGCTGGACATAATATAATTATGCTATGCTAACATTTATACACCCATTGCAGTTAGAGGAAAAGGCAGACTAACAGACCGATAGATAGACATGACAGATAGATAGATAGATAGATAGATAGATAGATAGATAGATAGATAGATAGATAGATAGATAGATAGATAGATAGATAGATAGATAGATAGATAGATAGATAGATAGATAGATAGATAG
Source organism: Sinotaia quadrata (assembly GCA_028829895.1). NCBI lineage: Eukaryota > Metazoa > Mollusca > Gastropoda > Architaenioglossa > Viviparidae > Sinotaia > Sinotaia quadrata. The sequence goes on from CM054182.1 coordinate 57,667,537, forward strand.
ATAGATAGATAGATAGATAGACAGATAGATAGAATTTGACATTTGAAAAAAAATTTTTGTCTTTACTTCTTTCATATTAACAATTACGTAAAAACCATTACCTTAGGTACGTATTTATGTTTTACTGCTACAAAGAACGACTAACGCGTGCAATTTAGACCTAACTTCTACCAGCAAAGGGCGGCTACAACAGGCACTTAACTCTGATGGTAGCAGCTGATAGATTTATTTTTTTTAATGGAGGAAGAGAAAACGCGTAGGGGTGAGTGAAAAGCTTTTATTGTCGCGGGTTTTCGGCTGTGAATGTCGTGACGTATCAATGTCGCAAGTCCTTGACTGTTGGGATCCGAAGCTCACTATGAAAAGTTTTCTTGGCGACTGGGGCCTTTGTTCCTTTACTTCCAACTAATTGGTTACTCAGACAAAGAAGTGTAGGGTGAAGTGGGAGTCTGTGCCAGCTCTCTGTACATAAAATGTCAATGTTGTCGTCATCAAGTAGTTTGAGGAATTAACAATCGTTATTAATTAATGTAGTAGTTTGAGGAATTAACAATCGTTATTAATTAATGTAGTAGTTTGAGGAATTAACAATCGTTATTAATTAATGTATTTGTTTGAGGAATTAACAATCGTTATTAATTAGTCTTCCTCTTCTTACTGTATTCTGAAGAGGGTGGCTGCCGTTGTGTGCTGCAGGTGATGATTTCGTTTATTTCTTATGCTTGCTCAGATTGTAGTGGGATTTGTTTTGTTTTCCTTTTCCTTTTTCCAGTGTTTTATGCCTGTTGAGTTGTCGATATGTGCTGAAGAAAGAGAGTATAACATTTCAATCTCTCGATGCTAGTCAATGGAACTAGAGCTAGTGACATATCACATAAGTGGTGTGGGTTGAAGTCTAAAGTTATTCTGGACATAGACGAGTGCTAGACATTTGTGAGTAAAGGAGTGTGGCATAATGAGTCTAGAGGCGTCTTGAGTAAAGGAGTGTGGCGTAATGAGTCTAGAGTCGTCTTAAGTAAAGGAGTGTGACGTAATGAGTCTAGAGTCGTCTTGAGTAAAGGAGTGTGGCGTAATGAGTCTAGAGTCGTCTTGAGTAAAGGAGTGTGGCGTAATGAGTCTAGAGTCGTCTTGAGTAAAGGAGTGTGGCGTAATGAGTCTAGAGTCGTCTTGAGTAAAGGAGTGTGGCGTAATGAGTCTAGAGTCGTCTTGAATGGAAATGGATGCGAAAATGAGGTGGATATATTTATTAATGAGTCCATACATGTACATAAAAGAGTGGAGCCGGAGTCAAGCAATAAACTGAAGGACATTAGAATGAATCTGAAAGATACCTTTCTACACTGCAAAGAGAAATCCACGGATGACATCCAATTATATACGGACAAGACATAATGAAAGGAATCTGACAGGAATATACATCTGAAACATAGTCATATACTAAAACGAGAGGCGTTTGAACATAAAATTAGCCTATGTACTGGAGAAAGGTGTATGAGTCTGACATCTAGTTACATATTGAAGAAAGGGGTATTTGAGTCTGACATCTAGTTACATACTGAAGAAAGGGGTATTTGAGTCTGACATCTAGTTACATACTGAAGAAAGGGGTATTTACTGAAAAAGGGGTATTTGAGTCTGACGTCTATTTACATACAGAAGAAAGGGGTATTTGAGTCTGACATCTAGTTACGTACTGAAGAAAGGGGTATTTGAGTCTGGCATCTAGTTACATACTGAAGAAATGGGTGTTTGAGTCTGACATCCAGTTATATTGAGAGATTGTTGAGAGATGAGTTACACTCTGAAAACGAATGTTGGCATATCTGACAAAAAGGGCGTTTGAACCCGAAGTTTATCAAATTACTGAACAGAGAGGAGTTTAAGCATGGACTCTGTATTAATATATTCCTTTCGATATTCGTTAAATATATTCATGATTTAGATTTATATTACCAGTTTCCAATTTCTCTTTTAATTTTTACTATTAATGTGAATATAAAACATTTAAAACACACGTTTGATTTCGGGAATATGTAAATATTTGTAGTTCAGGTTGTTGAAGTGTAACTGATAATCTATAAAACTAAAACTGTCAAGCATGATTGCTAGCATGATTTAGTCAAAAGATTGTCAAACATGAATATTAGTATGAATTAATTAAATAACTTTCAGATTTGAATGTTAGCATATTAGTTAAACAACATTCATATTTAAATGTTATAATATATATATTATATTATATTAATCCAGCCACATTCAAATTTGAATATTAGCATACTTTAATAAAACGAATATCAAATATTAGGTCAGCTTACATTAATCAAACGACTGTCAAACATGAGGTCAGCTTACATTAATCAAACGACTGTCAAACATGAGGTCAGCTTACATTAATCAAACGACTGTCAAACATGAAGTCAGCTTACATTAATCAAACGACTGTCAAACATGAGGTTAGCTTACATTAATTAAACGACTGTCAAACATGAGGCTAGCTTACATTAATTAAACGACTGTCAAACATGAGGCTAGCTTACATTAATCAAACGACTGTCAAACATGAAGTTAGCTTACATTAATTAAACGACTGTCAAACATACATCAACCAAACAGTGCATACTTTAAGCAAACGACTTCCATACTTAAATGCTATACGTATTAAGCAAACTACATCCAAACGTAAATGCTATATGTATTAAGCAAACGATTTCCAGACTTAAATGATATACGTATTAAGCAAACGACTTCCAGACTTAAATGCTATATGTATTAAGCAAACGACTTCCAGACTTAAATGCTATATGTATTAAGCAAACGACTTCCAGACTTAAATGCTATATGTATTAAGCAAACGACTTCCAGACTTAAATGCTATATGTATTAAGCAAACGACTTCCAGACTTAAATGCTATATGTATTAAGCAAACGACTTCCAGACTTAAATAATAACTACATCCAGACTTAAATGCTATATGCATTAAGCAAACGATTGTCGAACATGAATTAAGAAAACGCAATCTCTTAGGTGTATACTGGAAATGAATATTTCCGTTATTATTTCGTTTTATATCTGAGCAGGAATGACTTTAAATGAATGAAAAAAATTCCATGCTGACTAACTTCTCTATACAATTAAATATTAATTATCTATAAATGATAACTAAACCTTTTGGTTGGATGGCTGAGTGTGTGTGTGTGTGTGTGTGTGTGTGTGTGTGTGTGTGTGTGCGTGTGTGTGTGTGTGTACGAAAAAGCGAGAAAACGTGTGCTATCATATTTAAAGAACATATGCGTTAGCACCAACAAATTAATTTCACATTTCATCAATCAGAGATTTGTAACTTTGATAGCTACCACTAACTTGAATAGAAATAAAGAGACGAAAATACAAATGTATTATATAAACATATTTTAAAATAAAATGATAGTTTACGGAGCACTTGGAGTATTTCATTCGATATTTAAATATGTTGAAACAGTCTTGTATGAATACATATAATGTCTCTTCGACAGATTTGCATTTAAGAACATTGACGAAAGCCACGCATTTTGCACTCGGTCTGATTTTTGTCGCGTTCTGTGTGACATCACTCTCATCATGTCCTACTTTATTGATGTCGGAAATCGTGAACGCCGAACAGCTTGGCGCGTAAATGTATATGGAAAAATCAGCATCGTGTTCCCTAACAGAATAGCTGCTAAATAAAAATCAATAGTTCACCATTCTCAGTTCTTGTAGCCTTTGTGCAGAGGTGAAGGGAGGCAACTCTAAGTGTATGCTTGAGGGAAATAAAAGAAAATGGCTCTGGGATATTTTTCTTCATTCTATAACACGTAGACCTTCTTCATCTGTTTACATTTTCTTCGATATAATGAATTAGGTTGTTTGGATTTTATTCGGCACGAACGATAGATAGATAGACAGAGAGAGAGAGAGAGAGAGAGAGAGAGAGAGAGAGAGAGAGAGAGAGAGAGAGAGAGAGAGAGAGAGAGAGAGAGAGAGAGAGAGAGAGAGAGAGAGAGAGAGAGATGATTATATAACATACCAAAGCCACAAATTGAAGTGGTCATACACATTACATAAAAATTGGCAGTCGATCACTCAATCCCAATTACATTCTGTCATATTTACTGTAGGAGACCATTAGTAAAATGAACTGAGTCCGAAGAACCAACTGTTAGGATCACTGTAAGATTAAGACAATTAGCTATTTAAGAGAGTGGTGTTTACAAGTGACACAGCAGGTGTTCACCTAAGCTATGTAGGTAATACTACCACTACAATCAGGTGAAATATCTTCAGTTCGTAGATAAGCACAAAGTATACATAGGTCTGTTCTTTCCAAATACAAATATTATTGCAGACTTGCAATGCATCCTTAGAGTGGGGACTTCTAGAACAAATGTGGTCTTCCAATGATATATTTCCAGGCAGAGTTACTTACTGAGTATTGAAGACAGACAACGCTATATGTGGAATGAGCAACCTGGTAGGCAATCTAGTATATTTAGGAAGATAGTTTGTATCCTTGAGTCAGAACTGAGTGAAACATGAAGGTACTTAGCCCAACTCATGTGTACAACTGAAGCAAAGAATATTCCATGCTTCTACAAAGTGCAACTTACTTAAGATTTGTTTTCAGCAGTCACATTTATATATCATAGTACAATCATAAAGACATACACATAAATACCTGTACTGTGAACAGATAAGTTTGAATAATAACAATTGCAAGTATCTAGTCAATGTATACACCATAACAGAGACAAGTCTAGAAATAACGAAGCAGGACATTTGGGCACCACCATTTAAATGCCAGATGATTTGGTGCTAGACATGTTGGTGCCAAGTGGCGGATTATGAAGGGAACAGAGGGGATCGCATAACGATGACAGCTTTCATCTAAAAAAGAATTTAATAGCATGAACGGGGGCAGCTAAAATTGATTTGACCCTTTAAATGAAAATGGAAATAAAAATCGTGAACACAAAGCATGGTAAACAGAAATTGTTAATTGCAGATCGTTTTGGCGCTGTGAGCAAAAAATGCGAATGCAAAGCTCACCTCTACATGAATGCATCGTCATGGTCGCTTGATAAAACATTTACACGGGCACAATCACGGCAGTCCAAACCAAAGTTACAAAGGTCATGGACAGAGTCAGACGCTGGGTTGGAGAAACAACCGAAAGTCCATCAGCAATGTTTAACGATACTTTACAGGGATCAACAACAGCCACTCAGGGAAAGATGCCTACAATGGAATCAGTAAGTAAAACAAATGTCCTTCACGCAACACACCCACTGCCGAAATTAGAGCATCTATCATTATACCTGAACAGTATCAACTGCATAATGTAACAGTATCTACTGCATAATGTAACAGTATCAACTGCATAATGCTACTACAAATCATCGAACAAAGCATTTAGTTTCCTTTTGGGAATCTCGAGAAAATGATGACAATCGCATTTTCATATTTGGCAATGAATCCAACATTGACTGGAGACATATGGAAATACTAATATTGACTGGAGTAGTCAGATGGAGAGACTCTATGTAGATGGAACTTTCAGTCTTGCACCAGCATTCTTACAAATCTACTTCCTCGCGGCTGAAAGAGGGGAATTTGTGCTAACTATACTCTGCTTTATTGCCAAATGAAGACGCTATATGTAGACAAATGTTCAAAGCCATCAAACATATATGGCAAAATCTCAATCCAGTTCAATCTCTTTCAACTTCGGACAAACCGCTATAGTAGCATTGCGAACAATATTCCCAGATTCTCAAATCCAAGAATGCCTTTATCACTTCACCAAAAATGTGCGAAAGAAACTCGCAGATGATGGATTTTTTCGCCGATATCATAATGATTCGCTGTATCTGCTAGAATGATAACTGCACATTCATTAATACTGATCAGCTATCTCGATATAGCTATTGAAGCCCTCGATGATGAAATACCAGAAGAACCAGAAGAAGCGCCCAAATACCCGGCACCCCAAAGCGGCGTCCACACGTCATGTATCAAATAACACTGGTTTTAAAATTTAATATTTAATCTCTCATGGTCATAAAGGTATCCTTTACCACACACACACACACCCCTATCCGTAAAAATAATCAAATAAAAGTGTGAGAAAGTAGATATGATTTAACATGTATTTCGTTTTATAAACTTTAATAGAAATAAGCATATAAAGAATTAATTATCTTCAATTAATTAAAATATGCGTACCAAACAGCAAAGCAGTAATTGACAGCTTGACCAAATAAAAATCTATTTATGTTCCATTGAAAACAGAACACAGACTTTGAATAGTTTTGTGTTCCCTTGAAAACAGAACACAGATTTTGAATAGTTTTGTGTTCCGTTGAAAACAGAAACACAGACTTTGAATAGTGTTGTGTTCCCTTGAAAATAGAACACAGACTTTGAATAGTTTTGTGGTTGACATACCAGGAATTCAGACTGGGTCGAAGACATTCGACTTCAGAGGTATCTCTATGTAGATATAAAGTTAACTGTTATGCGTGGTCAGCAAGACCTGAGTTCAAGGACGCTGGCATGGGAATAGGATGGTTGACAGCTAGATCTGAGTTCAGGGACGCTTGCTCTGACAAAAGTTATTCACGGTACGTATCTATGATAGAGTGGGGAAGGAGGAATGGATGGAGTAGGAATTCCTTATACACTTTCTTTTGCAAACAGCGAACTATCAAAAGATATATAAATATATAAAATTTTGAAATAGTGCATATATGACTTAAATATAGAACAAATATGGAATTATAAGTTTTAAAACTTAAATTTTTGTTCAATTATTTTTTTAAAGCGTAGGAGGGTTGCTTTCCTTTTTTTAGTAATACAATGCAAAGCTAAGACACAAAATCATGATTGTGCTCTACTATACGCCTTGTAAAATGAATAAATGAAGACCTACATATATTTTAAATTGAAAACTAATACGTATCTTCATTTCGAATACTTATTGTGGAGTCCTAGATTACAATCATTTCCAAAATAGCGCTTATGATCAGAAATAATTGATTTGTTTCCCACTGAACGAGCGCTTTGTTGATTCAAATTTTTATATTACTTGTCCACTAGGGAGACAATTTAATAGAATGAAAGAAATAAAGAAGTTGGAATATGATCATGCATGATGCAACTAAATTAATAACAATATTGTTAATATGTTTGTCTGGAAAGGGAATTAAGTGGGTCGTGCAGATGTCTTTATTAGAATAATGTTCATTATAGAACTATATTCAAATCGAAACGCTATGAATAAATAATCGTGTGTGTGTGTGTGTGTGTGTGTGTGTGTGTGTGTGTGTGTGTGTGTGTGTGTGTGTGTGTGTGTGTGTGTGTGTGTGTGTGTGTGTGTGTGTGTGTGTGTGTAAAATATATATTTAAACGATGGTAACGAGACACTTAAAATAGTTCCTAGTTCTGATCAGTTTGGTCACACGAGCAAGTTATGGACTTATTCGGAGGCGTAAGTTAATGGCGTTAGAACGTCATCAAACAAAAATCACATAAAGGTATGCGAAGTCACGAATGTATATATGGATGGATGAATGGATGGATAGGTAGATAGATAGATAGATAGATAGAGAGAGAGATAGATAGATAGATAGATAGATAGATAGATAGATAGATAGATAGATAGATAGATAGATAGATAGATAGGTAGGTAGATAGATAGATAGATAGATAGATAGATAGATAGATAGATAGATAGATAGATAGATAGATAGATAGATAGATAGATAGATAGATAGATAGATAGATAGATAGATAGATAGATAGATAGATAGATAGATAGATAGATAGATAGATGGATGGATGGATAGGCTGGTGAACGGGACGAATGGATGGATGGATGGATGAATGGATGAATGGATGGATGAAGAGTGAGATATTTGTAGCGGCCATTTTTGCAGAAGTTTTATGGCCGTTTGCAAAAACAACCATATTGACACGTCTCTTAACTGCATAGAAAACCCAAGAGTACTCATTTAAATCGGCTGGTCAAGTCATGCTTTAGCTGTCAAGGTCATTTTTGCTCAACTCTGTTTTCTAATTCCCTTCAAAATGAAAGCTTCTTTGTCAACAAGGGACACTTTTCCCTGTCTTTCGTGTGTTTATTTTAAACTTTCTAGGCTTCTTTTCACTCAGCAGTAACAGAGAAAGCTTACAACTTAAACTTTTTCAACCGAAGATTGATTGATAGAATACATTGTTGACGTTATTGTTTTACTGCTGTTTCTTGTTTGGAGTTGTATTTGACTAGCTACGCTCTAAACATACACAACAGTTACGTTATTTGACTTAAAGGAAAATCATGTTATCATTAGAACTGATAAAGCTGTTAGCATTTAAGTATAAATTAAAATCGGTCGTCGATCCGGGCGTGTAGAAATTTAATGATGATGATGATAATTGATGATGATGGTGATGACGACGACGATGATGCTGACGATACTAATAATTTCAGTTCAAGAAAATCATGAATAAATTCATACATAAGCACTTTCTAAAAGAACGCATAAATTAACAAATAATCAGAACCGTCCATATTTCACTAGGACTCCAGTGAACGTTAATAGAATAGTTCGCTAATGATTCCTACGACGATGATGGTGAGAGTGATAACTTGGTGGTGTAATCGAAGATGATAGTTTTGGTAATAATGATGATATGTATTGATAAAAGTGAAGCTGGTGTTGTGGTGTTAACGATTGTGATGCCACTTACAAAGAAGATGATTGCATTACTATTTTGCCGGGGTGATGACGGTTATTGTTTTAATCGCTCCTGTATGTCAGATATGTCGACAGTTTTAACTCGCGTATCATGCAGTTTCATTTTTAAATCGTATTTGTACATCAAGCATATTGATCACATGTTTATCTCCTACAGTTTCATCATGTCGGACATGCATTTCTCAAGGAGACAGTGATACAAAAATCTGTTTACACAGGAACACAGTAAACTTTTGTTATTCTCCATAGAAAACCAGTAGCAGAGAACTCTTCTATTTATAACACTGACGTATAGTTAAATCAATATTCAATCTTCTGTTTAATTTAATATTGTAATTGAAGATTTTGACCACGCACCATTTGCAGATCGATTTGTGTTTAAGTGAATACAAGCTTCAGAATGCCGAACAGACAAAAAGAACTCAATAATAACAATCTTTTATATTTCAGTAATTACGTTTTTCTTCAGTACGTAGTATCTTTCCTTCTGACCTAAAAAATGGGGTCATTGTTTTTTCTTCCAGAGATTAGCAGGGAGGGGAATCTTGACTGGCTTTCTTGATTACTTGTTTAGAATTCATCTGTAACACCTATAACTCGGTGCAGGATAATTACTGGCCATGTTTGTCTCCTTCAAGACAAAAGCTCTTTCGATCGTCCACTTGTTACACGTTCTTCTTTCGCCTTCTCTGCCTGCTGGGAGTGGGGGGGGGGGCAGAGCGATGTTTTTAATGCTTGAAGAGTATGAAGTTTGGGGTGGAACGGGTGAGTGCGGGATACAAGCAGAGCGATGACCATTTGAATGACCAAGATATATATGTTCCTTTAAAACTTGTTGAGATATATATGCTAATGTTCTTGTACCAAATGTTACACACGAATCGCAGAGTTGACATTTCGGAGACAGAAAAGTGCGGTCACTAAAAAAAGTACTGTTAGTTAGTGAAAGGAAGACATAATTATGTTTAGAAATGTAATTATTAATTATCTTTTTTTAATTTGACATTACTGTATAATTCCTTTCTTGCGTTTCATGAAAATTAAGATTACGTTTTTGTGGAAGGAGAAATAAAGATTAAACAAGAAGGAATTGATTTTATTTTAAAGACTAATATATGTCACCATTTCACTTTGTATATAGGAGGGCTGACAATGACATTAGTTATTCTAATTACAAATTTTCATACATTTAATTTCAGGTCGTGTAATAGATTTTAAATATTTATTAAAGTATGAATGCCAACATTGTTTAAACTTGCTCTTAATTTCGCATATACGCCCGACTAAGAAACTCTTTGCTACGACATTATATATACATAAAACATCATGATAGCCAAGACGTTAGCCTCAATACCAATATCATCATCATTATCATCGGCACTAATATCATGATAGCCAAGATGTTAGCCTCAATACCAATATCATCATCATTATCATCGGCACTAATATCATGATAGCCAAGATGTTAGCCTCAATACCAATATCATCATCATTATCATCGGCCTAATATCATGATAGCCAAGATGTTAGCCTCAATACCAATATCATCATCATTATCATCGGCATTAATATCATGATAGCCAAGATGTTACATCAATACCAATACCATCATCATTATCATCGGCACTAATATCATGATAGCCAAGATGTTAGCCTCAATACCAATATCATCATCATTATCATCGGCACTAATATCATGATAGCCAAGATGTTACCCTCAATACCATCATTAACGTAGTTACTTTAAATGAGGTTGTTGTGGTGAAGTGTTCAGAGACCGCAGCTAGTATATGGATATAATAACATATTATACGTTGCAATCACGTTTTTCTTGATGTTGTCACTAACTCAATTGTTGGAAGAAGATAGCTTGATTACTCCTAACGAGTGTGTGTTCTGTTGAATAATTTCGTTCTCTAAATGCAGAAAGTACTCAGAATAAGGGCCAGTAATTGAGTATTACATTAATGTGCTACAGTTTCGTTAGTTATGCATCAGTAAACAGAAAAGTCAGATACGTTGCTTTAACGTTGGCTGGGAAATGACGCATAAAATCAGTTTACGTTA